>ADNK01002391.1:0-56135 GCA_000320545.1 Bigelowiella natans CCMP2755
TAACCCTAACCCTAACCCTAACCCTAACCCTAACCCTAACCCTAACCCTAACCCTAACCCTAACCCTAACCCTAACCCTAACCCTAACCCTAAACTGGTCCTGACTTGTTCTCCTCGTTTTATCCCTGGTCCCAATGCTGATCCCGGTGCTCATCCCACCCCTCACCCCAATCCTGGTCCAAACTCCTCACCAAAAACCGTGACTTTGACCCTCATCCAAGCTCTGACCTGAAACCCTCACCACTCCATGTGACTTTGGTTCTCACTTTTGCCCTGAAAAAAACCCTTGTCGATTTTTGTGACCAGTTTCCCTCACTTTGACCCTCGTTTCGACCGTCACTTTGGTCGTCGCTTTGGTCGTGGCCCAGGAGAAAACCCCAACCCTGAACCTGACCCCCAAACCTGACCCCCAAACCTGACCCTCAAACCTGACCCCCAAACCTGACCCCCAAACCTGACCCCCAAACCTGACCCCCACTCAAACTCTGAGTCGCTGAATGGAGCGTTTGTGTTTGAATCAAAAATTGAGGGTTTGCAAAGTCACAAAAAAAAATGCAAAGCCGCATGCAAAGCCGGAAGTGCCATGCCTAGCACAAGCGCGCGCCCAACCCATCACGTTTGAGTGTTTTCTAGCGTCACCTGGAGTGGTGTCGCTGACAAATGCATCGTTTGTGCTGGGTGGGTTTGTTTGTTTTGGAATTGATTTTGTTTTGCCGACCTGTCGATTCAGGTCATTGCAATGCAAATGACATCTCAAGCAAGATTTGCATGCACATGTGTGTTGGGCGCGATGTCAGTTGTCCACAATCCGTGAACTTCTTAACTTCAGTGATTGATCACAAAGGTGCAATTTTCGCGTGCAATGACGTGCATGACCGAACATGCTTGCCACATCGAATCACAATGAGCACGCGCAACGTGCACAGAACATCACAACATCAATGCCTAGATGACTGGATGAACTAAGGGGAAGAAGTGTTAAACGTCGAACAATGTCATCAGAAGTTGCTTCTTGATCGGGCACTTCATTCAAATGAATCCGCATGATGAATGGCACATCTGTACTTTTCTAGCTTTTAGCTGTGCGCACGCACATTAAAGGTGATTCATTTGAGAAATTCGTAACCAGAGAGATATGCAATTAACAAGCCAAAAAATCCAGGAAGAATCTGCAGAGAAATCGTTATGCTGTCAAATTGGTGTACTCCAATGGTCTGAAATGCGTTACCAATCCAGCTGCCAAAGAAACGAGAAATGGGACATCGTTTCTCTGTCCTATTGTTTCTAGCATGCTAAATCAATTCAAAGAAACAAAACAGTCAAGCACGGTTTCGAAAAAGGAAAGAAACTAGATCTTGTATGGATTACTCTTCTCTTGCTTGTATTCTCTTCCGAACATTGTTATCCACTTGTGATGGTTCTGATTGAATATTCACATAATGAGAAACGTTACCAGATTTTCAACGTGAAACAATACGAAAGCTCCTGCCAGCGTCGTATCCACCTTCCCGGAGTGACCTTGGACACAGAATGGGAATGGAATTGATAAGGAAAAAAGGTAAAACATCGAAGCGATTACACTACTACTACTACTGCTACTACTACCACTACTACCTTGGTGCAGGCTGAGTAGGATCAGGATCTTGGACAGCTATAACTGTGGTTCTCGATGTTGTCACTCTATAAGGAAAGAATAGTGGAGTGTGAGGAAATAGAAATTCTGAGCAAAAATTTCATAGATTTATTCAAATATTTATGACCTTATTGCGTCCATTACAAAACGTAGACTGTTTAAGTTGAATATGGTTTCATGTGAATCAAATCGTACATCGAGTACATGTCCATACACATTTCACAACGTATCATATTATCATCATCATCGTTAAAATCATTATGTATATATATATATATATATATATATATATATAAATATGTGACCTTGTATTATCTTGAATATCCCATACTACATCTGGCCCTTGAATAGGATCCGAAATTGCAAGAAGTCGTTGCCCTTTTAATGAATGGTAGCATCACCCAATAACTTGCATTGCTATTATAAAATACTTTCATCATCATCATCATCATGTTTAGTACCTGGTTTTAGACCAAGGGGCTTCTGCACTACCTAACGGTAGTAAGTAGTAGTAGTAGTAGTAGTAGTAGTAGTAGCCGCCAACAGTATTATATTTATACGTTGTGTACATATGTGTGTGTGTGTGTGTGTGTGTGTGTGTGTGTGCGTATTTGTTTTATTGTGCATATTTATCGAGAGATTTGCGATGTAAGGTAGGTATAATTATCGTACATGTCATCTCTCTCACACATTCCTCTAATAAAAACAATACTAGGGTGTACGATTGTTCCAACTTGTACAGTTTTACTAAAACGATGAGTGGGAAGCAGGGAGAGAGAGAGAGAGAGAGAGAGAGAGAGAGAGAGAGAGAAAACGAGAGAGAAAGAGAGAAAGAGAGACAGGTGTTACTTCCGATTCGCACAGCATCGATTAGAATGATATTTTTTCCCTAGAAAAATACATGCAGCAGGTGTGCTGTAAGACATTTGTATATAGCAAAGAACACAGATAATGGGGAGAAGAAGATTTGATGTGAATAAAGAAAAGGAAACAAAAGAAGAATATGTACTCATCATTACACCATAACACAACCTGCAAGTTTGCGGGTTGGAATCTCACAGACTTTCGTAGGGTCTGAGTATCGATGGCGATCTGCTTAAATTGCCAAGAATTATGATGCTGATTGATTGATGGGAGCAGCAGCAGCCTAAATATGTTTACCGTTTTCCGATTTGACTGATCCTCTGGTGATTGTTGCTGTGGCGGTGGTGTTGAAGACTCTGGTAATGACTTGTCGTCTTGCACTCCTTCACTAGGAAGTGGTAAGGAGGAAGGAGGACAAAGAGGAAGTAGGAGGATTATCAAGTAATTGAAACAAGTCATATCAACACAATCTCAAATAGCCAAATTCATCGATGGGCGTTTCCATGTAAGTCTGTTTCGTGTTAAGAGCAGCAAGAGCACGTACGATGATGGAGATTACCGCATGCTATTGGAAGTTGTAGAAGATTTGCGGTTGTTCCTCCTCAATGCAAGATGATGCGGCAATACGATGATGTCTTTGGAGGAAATACGATGATGAGGCATTCGACGAATGTTATTGCAGGAAAGTAGAGGAAAAGAAGGTGATACTCGCAATAATTGTAAACGAGAATGCGGTGCTCTTAGGCTGGAACCCATGACATACGACGCTGGTCGAAAGTAGAAGCTGTTTACAACTATTGTCATCGCAACGAACAGAAAGACGGTTGCCACGGCCGGCATACGTTGCTGGGCCCAAGCCCCCATTTTCCTCATCGCTATTGAGGAAGGAAGACTACAGAATTTCGTTCTGTTTTTTGTTCTTTCGTTTGTTCTCTTCGAGGGGATGGGTGCTCTTTTAGGACACGTGTCAGTCCGAGCCGGATGATCAGAAATGATGTTACATGTTGTTGGTTATGTTGTTGTTATTTTGTGAAATATTGTTGAACCGAATAGTACTAATATCATTCTCATTTCATGATGATGATGATAAGGTGATTCATGCTGAACTGTTGATTATTAATGAAATTAGTTTTTCTATTATATAGATGTTTCCAGTGCTAAAAATGTTCTAAATTAATCATATTTCATGGAGGTAAGCGGCATGGAGTTCCTTGTGCAACAGGTATGGGGAGGACCTAAGAGCTTTGCGGTGAGTCTTGAACATCTTGGCGAAGAAAGAAATCATCAACTCACGGGACCAAATCAACTTAAAGGATTTTCGTTTCGCGGAACTTAATTCTGTGGCGGAGATGGTGGGAGCGGCCTCACCTGTGATTGATGAGAAGAATGTTGACGTCGGCTCGCCGTTCGTGATGGTCTAATTTCCTTTTCATGGGCGAATAATGCTACTCTCTTATTCTTCCTAATGATCATTGAAGGCACGACTTGACAGTATTGAAATGGCTACCGAAGTAGCTAAACGGTGTGTCATGATAAAGAATATCCACGAAGTCTGGGGGAATGGAGATTCAGTAATACATGAGATAGATGTAGTAAACTGGTAGTTGTGGTTTATATGTTTTTTGTTGAATTTGTCCGATCTATTAGCTCGAAGCAGCGCTTAAGAAAGCCAAAACATATGTTGAAGAAGTAAGTTATTTTTCACCAGATGAGTCTGGTATGTTCAGAATCAAATCGCAATAATAAACTATTCTTAGAACAAGGCACATGTTGACCGCTTCATGCATAATGAAACATTTGCCGTACGTGTCAACGGTTTCGGTCACACGTACTCAGTACAAGAACAAAGAAAGGTGATGGAACCTTTCCTACAGCTTGGATGGACTGCAAAGGTAGGTGATTACTATTATTATTACCAATGAGAGAGACCACCAGCACCTCAACACCCCAGCACCACCACCACTACTACTACTGCTGCTACAACTCTACTTACCAACCATTCTGGAACCTACTACCAGCTTTCCCTGCAGTAGCAAGTTATCTCACCCTCTTTGTTTTATTTCCCTGCTTCTATCACCATGACTTAGGTTAATTTGAAGAACCCAAAAAACATATTTTGGGTGTTTACCGATCATGGACATCAAGAAGGGCATTTCAAGACCGCAGGGAATAGTCCATCAAAGGCAGCAATACTAATAAAAGAAAAATAAATTAACCCCTCACAACTAGTATGATTGTTCAAAATAAGTAGTATGAAATGTTGGTGCTCTTGTTCAGGTCTGGTTTTGCAGACAAATAAGCGAAGGGATGAGAAGCATGGGTACTACAACTTGTTTTAACATTATTTTCCTTATCAACTATTTAAGAGAGAGGTCGGGTAGTCGTAGTAGGTTGCTCCCATCAAGTTGAATGCCTTCTTCTTCTTCTTCTTCTTCTTCTTCTTCTTCTCCTTTTATGCCATCTGACAGGAGTATTACCCTTCTTCTTCTTCTTCTTCTTCTTCTTCTTTTATGCCATCAACAGGAGTATTACCCCGCTTTTCATTGAAGACGAGACCGTTTATAGGACCAACCTCTACATGTAATAATACTAATACTACTAATAATAATAATAAGAAGAAGAAATGTCGAGGCAAACTGAATCACACTTGATTTTACCAAACAATATTCGAATGTATGCGTAATCTAAGGTGCAGAACTAGCATTTCTTATGGCAAATCAAGGACAAGTAATATTATATCATCATCCAATACTTGTTACTTAGTTCAGTCGGCCTTTTCATTTATAAAAGCAATTCAGATTTTTCTTATTATTCTTTTGCACATGATGATTTTATCATGAATGAATGACTCTACTACTTTTGATTAGGTTCGAAATGGATCTTTGGTGTTTGACCCGTTCGTAGGTAAACATATTGCATTTTCACAAATAAAGCAGCAGCAGCAGCAGCAGTAGTAGTAGCAGCAGCAGCTCCAAAATCAATTAAGGAAATTTGTACCAACAAATGCAAGCAGGACAGCGATGAAAATAGTTGATTTTGTTGTACGAGGTGATAATGTGGTTTATTAAGATCGAATTTGAGCTCGATGGTTGATGTTTTAGGGACTGCATCTCTTCTTGTGGCTTCTAGTTATTTTGGTATCATTACAACTTGGAATATAAAGAGAAATTATTTATTTATTCCAGCAATATTTTTGTAAGAAAACTTTAGTGTCATTCATTTGTGAACAACTTTCTCTAGCTTTCATGTGTTCTTATTTGATCCTTACTAATTCTGATAATTCATTAACTTCCCTTTGATGTTTCAGGAGCTTTTTGTGTTGGCATGGATAGGGATTACTGTCTTTTACATAGTAAAGTACACAAGGTGAGTTGAAGTTGTGAGCGTATGATATACATACTTCTGAGTGAATAAAAGATCTAGTTGTTAAATTAAATAAGATTTATATAAAATATAGAATTTTAATTATAATACGCACACACACACACACACACACACTCACATATATATATATATATATATATATATATATATATATATATTATATTTTACATGTAATATTCATCATTGTCTATTTGTTCTATTGCTGTGCAAATTTGTGTATTATCGGCTGTAAGCTGGTGCAGTTGCCAAATTGTGACTAATTGGGATGTGTTTGATTTTTACATTAGCCAAAAGCACGACAGAAAGACCTTTTCGTCAACTTCAAGTTTGTACAATTTCAACTGTTGATTATGATTAATTTAGCTTAGATATAATATATATATATATATATATATATATATATATATATATATATTCCAAGTTTTGACAAAGAAGTTAAATGATGTAGAGAATGAGGTTGTAAATGATCATTTGCATATTGTTATATTAGGTACTATGGCCTAGGAAAACCGGAGATAGTGTGCGGGGACAATGCATTTCCACCATGGTAGTGGTAGTAGTAGTAGTAGTAGTAGTAGTGGTAGTAGTGGTGGCAGTAGTGTAGTAGTAGTAGTAGTAGTAGTAGTGGTAGTAGCAGTGTAGTAGTGGTGGTTGAGTGTAGGAGTAATAGTGGTAGTAGCAGTGTAGTAGTGGTGGTTGAGTGTAGTAGTAGTAATAGTGGTAGTAGCATTGGCAGCAACACCAGCAATAGAAGGTATAGTACGATCAACACTAGCAAACACATCCTTTCCTGCATCATTTTCATCATAATCATCATCATCATCATCATCATCATCACCATCATCATCATTAGCGACTGAGATTATCATGATGATGATCATCATTGTTATTAGGGTACAGAGAGAAATGGTGGATGCAATAATATGCGATCCACCTTATGGAGTGCGTGCAGGAGCCCGGAGGTGACCTGCTACCTTAGATTTTCATCCTCACGTTACTACAAGCGTTAGAATGAATAGTAGTACCGTTTTCACTGCGGATGGTACACTATCATCATTATTTTTAAGTATTTCCTCCTGCGCCTCCTCCCACTACTGCTACTGCTACAACTATTATTAAATTAGTATTATTGTTGCTTTTATTCATTCGATTAACAGAACAGGGAGTCGTAAGGCTCATCAAGGCAAGAAAGTATGTTAAAGATGACAATAATACGATTGCTCCAATAATATTAAGAAGTGATGGTGAATGTAGATCATGATAAAAAGTTATTCTAATTTGTGTGTTGTAGGCCAATGATGTAGACATATGGAAGTATGGTAAGAAGCATGTACCATCATCAATCCCATACCCAGGTCATATATTCAGTACTCACTCCTGAGTAGTATTAACCTGCTGTAGCAGCAAACGTTACAAATTTTAATGTACAATCAAGGCATTTTATCATGAGCCCCTTATGATAATATAGTTGAGGACGTTATGGCGGATTTGCTGGATGTTGCGGCTGAGTATTTGGTAATAATAGTTAGTGTATTAATGGTAGTAGTAGCAGTAGTAGTAGTTCATTTTTATGAAACAAATCATAGTAAATAAATGATGATGAGATAATCTTGTATGGCACTGACCCAAGAAAAAATATATATATCGGATGCGTAATAAGAATATGATTCTTTTAGTAGTAGTAGTAGTAGTAGTAGTAGTAGTAGTATTTGTTCACTTTGTCATCATAAGACATACGTGCACGGTAGTAGTAGTAGGAGTAGTATCTTTATACTTAGTCATGAGACATAAGTGCATGTGGTGAGCATCTTTCTAACTGTACTATGCGCTGCTTAGGTAT
The DNA here is from genome assembly GCA_000320545.1 of Bigelowiella natans CCMP2755. Classification (NCBI taxonomy): domain Eukaryota; phylum Cercozoa; class Chlorarachniophyceae; genus Bigelowiella; species Bigelowiella natans. The sequence continues at coordinate 7,722 of ADNK01002391.1, forward strand.
TGGGTGGCCGTTTGGTTTATTTGCTTCCAACAGTCGGTAAATTCTACTGCTTACTCGTCTTAAGCCGCTTTCTTTCCCACTTTCTTCTTTCTCTTCTTCTTCTTCTTCTTCTTCTTCTTCAACATGATGATGAGTTCAATCTAAAAGCGTCCTTGCCACCGCCCAGCCAATCCTTAGTACACTACTACTTCTTCTTCTATTACTACTATTACCATGCAGGTGACTTCGATTCGTCAAAACTGCCGACACATCCTTGTTTATCATTGATAGCACATTCCTCTCAGGTAGATTCAGGATGCTTCTCTTTTAGTTATGCCGATGATGAGTATTAAATTCTTCCACATTGCTACTGCTTCACCGATTTTGTTAGGCCCTAACAGGTGGGTTTGACCGCCGTTGTATAACTATGAAAAAGAGCAGAAAATGGGAACCTTCACTAAAAGCTACGAGGAGGGTATGCACAAGACATTAACAACCACACTTGTTCATTACATCGCACTTTACGTTGTTGAATCATTCAAATCTTGCTTGTTACACAGGATAAATCCTCTGAGCCGGCTCCGTGCTACGCCGACGTGGCAGCTCATGTATTTAGAAAGCAACCATCGGCTTCTACGTCAACAAAAGGTGAAGAAAGAAAGAAGCAGTATGAGAAAAAAGAAGATATAGATCCCCGAGAGAAACGAGAAAAGTCTTCAGAGATTTATAAGGTCAACAACAGCGAAGGTCTTCCACTTACTAACCCATCGAAAAAGATGAGACAATCATGACTATTATGTCAATGCTCAAATGCGTGTAATATGTGAGTGACTTATTTAGTGCACAAACACAGTTGTGTTTGACGCATCATAACACGCTATGGTTGCTGAACAACGAACATGCATGAAACCTGCCTGTTCTGATGACGGTGTGTATATGAAGCAATAAGTAAGTATTCTAATGCTGCACTCCTCAGCATGCATCTGTACTGAAGAGCAAAATACGTGTGCGTATATCAGAGCCTAGCTAGCGTGATTACCTATAGCGCTTCTTTTACCACCCATTAAGATAGTACGCGCTATTGCCACAACATGCGCCAATGCAGCACTACAGGTGCAAAATTTATCGCATTGGATTTTTTATGTGATGTGTAAATGATTATTAGAAATAGCAAGCTAGCAAGAATCCTGCACAAAATGTATGTTGATTTCGCATCGGACACTTCCATGCAGGTGGTCATATTACTTAAGGATCATGCGTATGCATAGACGACTACTCCCTCGCTATCTACTAGCTATGTGATAACAATGTATCTTGAAAATCAATATTTGGTTAAAAAATCGTATGAATGATTGCATCATCCTCAAATATATTTTGATATTGATAAAGAAAATCGAAAAATCTTGGCTGATAGACCCTTTCACAATATTCGTATAAAGATTTAATATATTTAGACGATGGTTTCCAACCAACATTGTTATTTTAATGTTTCAGTTATTACAGCTTGTTGTCCTTTTCCTCCATTCTATCCTCCCATATTTTGAGTACTTTTCGTATTCTCATTTTAGTTGCAGCTTTGGAAAAATAGCCAGTAACTCGGGGAATGATGTCCTAGTAGGAAAAACATGCATGGGTATATTATACGATGCACATCGTTTGTGAAAGTAGAAGACAAATATACAAATGCATGGCTATGTTATATGATGCACATCGTTTGTGAAAGTAGTTGACAAATATACAACGCCATTGCATAATGATATATATAATATAAATATATATATATGTCAGCCCATATTTGTCTTTAATATGAGCCCGTATACACTATTATAAATGTGTGTTAGTGTCCATCACTACCTTTTCGTCTGGATCTAAAAATCTGATTACTGGTTCACCCCATTGCTTTTCTCCCATTTTTGCAACGATCTTTTTGTCATGTCCACCTATTGCACAATTGTGTGAATTGTTAAATTATATCTTACTTTTACATTATATTGATTGATCACCTGCAGTATTATTTTGTATAAGTAGTGGGACAAATTCACCTTTTGGATGAAATCTTAAATTAAGTTAATACTTTATCTAAGACAATGACTACGTACTCTCCAACTGCCTGACGAGTTCCATATCGCTGAAGACCATCTTTCCCATCCATCGGCACTTCTTCCCTCCTGGAATATCCTACCAAAATGCGATTGAATATATACATTTCTGCAAACTAGTTTTGATATTTTAGTGGGATAATCTTCTCTCATGGCTTAAGGTCAATCTATCCAAATTTGTGTTTCATACAATTACTAGCATGAAGACTGGGCTTCCGCCTTTCAGCTGAGGCTGAAAAGGCATTATCAAACTCTGAGCCTCGCATCCATTTAACTAGGCCTAGTTCTTTATCTTGTTCCTTTATAAAAATTAAAATAATGTTTGGATTCGCCTTGATCAATCCACACATTTCGGATGATTGCCTTTCTTTGGCGCATGTCCTCCTTTTCTGCATGCTCCGCCTCGAGCATCTCCGCCATCTTCCGTGCTTCTTTGCGGCTTTTACTGTGACTACAACCCATAGGATCGTTTGTTTCCCCTTTTCCTTCTTCTTCTTCTTCTTCTTCTTCTTCTTCTTCTTCTTCCTGGATGATTGGGGGTTGCGCGGTAGTCTTTGTTGTGCTCTTCTTCTCTTGATGATTTAGACTACCGGCATCCAGTAGTAAGTTTTACCAGTGGATGCTTGTCGCAACCCAAGTGTGACCTTCCATTCAAGGAACATTCTTACTTGTACGTGATTGACCTAAGTTTTCATGATCGTCATCGGTAGTATTGTTGTCGTACTGATAAATTGGATGATGCTATTATTGTCATTAGTACACAAGCGATCTCGTCGAAAACGATGCCTCTCCCTCACCATGGAAGCTCGCTGATCTCATAGCCTTCCCTTCCTGTCATCGGTGACCCCTGACGACTACGACTGTGGGCACCAGAGATGCGAAATATTCCTATCCAACAATTGCTGTGGTGGCTCTCTCTCGCCCTCCCCTTAGCAAGCAGCCATGTCGACAGAAATGGGGCCCCGACGGTGACGGGAGAGAGGTATAGCAAACAAAGTCAGCAGATACACCTGCGCCACCACACCCTTCATGTAAAGAAGGGATTTGGTATGTTGAAAAAGCACCCCAAAGTAATGGAAGACAAAAAACAACATGGTCATTATCATGGCAACCATCATCAACACCTTGAGGAATTAATGGGGGGCGTCGATGCAGTCCATCTTCTACCGAAACATATCCGATCAGAATCAAAGCTTAATCTTCTCCATGCAGATGCCATTAGTTTACACAGTTACCATAATCACACTAAAGCGGCCTGGATTGTGACACTCAAAGGTGCCGAAATAATCAAATATGTTATATATTGTTATTCGTATTCTGAGAAGCTTCCTTCCTTTGATGATATGGCCGTTTTTATTGCGAACAATGATTAGGCCCTATTGACACAAGGAAACGAGAGAGACTCGAGGAGCACTGCCATAGAAAAATAGCTGGTGTACTAAATAATGAAGGAGATATAGCTGATGCTCATCAGATCTGCTCCATAAGGGCTTATATCCCTGATAACAGCTTTCTAATCGTGGGACCTATAACCGATTCATTTCATGGTTATCTTCACTCATTTCCTGAAACCATATTTACAACTCTCTTGCATCCAGCCTACAAAGCTCACAAATCCCTTCTCGAGAGCCCCGCAGTAACTGAAGAAGCTCAAAACGATTCGATTAGCGATGACGAAGCTAGCAGCAATATTGAGCTAACTGCTCATCTTGACTCTTTTCTTGTGCATCATTATTATGGTGGAGGACAGAAGAACTACTTTGTGGCTAAGCTTAAGGAACAATTAATCGCCTCAATACAAACTATGAATCTGATGAAAAATGATCATCACAAAACAACTGCCGTCGGTGATACTACGACATTGGGACTAGTACTAAATTCGACAATGTTTCGAGTTATAATAACCCCAAAAGCAAGATCCAAATCAATGCCTTCAACCCATAAACGGAGGACGGACAATGTGTCCCATCACCACCACCATCATCATCATCATCATCATGAAGGCACATACAACTATCACAGGCTCATCATCACAACACCTAAATCCATTGGGGACAAAGTTGTGTATTTTTTAATGAAACAACCTATGGTGCTTACGGTGATGAGGAGGAAAAAGGTGATAGCGTGTGTGTGTGTGTGTGTGTGTGTGTGTGTGAGAGAGAGAGAGAGAGAGAGAGAGAGAGAGAGAGAGAGAAGGGAGAGAGAGAGAGAGAGAGAAAAAAACAGGGATCCTCATCATCGCAGCAACTACTGATACTACCTACTCTACCACTACTACTACTACTACTACTACTACTACTACTACTGGTACTGCTACTACCACTAGGTGAAGCTTTCAAATCGTTTCGCAAGTTACGTTGCTCAGTCCGCGTCCCCCACACAAGGAACAAGTTCAGTGTCTCTACATACTATTATTATTATTATTATTATTATTATTCATTTTTTTTTGCATTAAATCAATGCTCTTGTTCACTCATCATGTTGATGACAAAGAGTGCAATATCATAGTTGGCTGCTATTATCACGATTATTCTCTATATTTATGAAACAATAAACATTGCTTCCTGAAGATTCAATGTTGATTCATTGATTCACCCATTTATCGTTGTGTACTATAACTCCTTCTTATAGGCATATGGGATCTTGGTTTGAGAGGTGAAGGACAGATTATTGCAGTTGCTGATACAGGAATAGATTTTGACAATTGCTGGTTTAGAGACCCAGATCGTGAAGTAATCAATTCATTACTAGAACAACAACAACATCAACAACAACAACACCACATTCTATAACGATATAGAGTAGAGACAACAGGTGATGATGATGATAATGATAATGATGATGATGATGAGAATACTGATGATGATGGCAAGGAGGACCAGGAAAGAATCGATTAATACACACACATACACACACACACACACACACATCACAACTGATTCTCCACTCGCCTCCTTTCATTTATGTACTGACTATCGAATTTGTTGCTGCAATTGCGTATGTATACGCTGTTCTCCTTCTTCCTCTTCTTCTTCTTCTTCTTCTTCTTCTTCTTCTTCATCTATGCTGTTCATCATCATCATCATCATCATCATTGAAACTGATATGCTATCAGGTCCCATTCGATAGGGTAGATCACAACCATAGGAAAATAGTCTACTATGGCAAAGTTGGTGATGGTGGAGATTACCGTGGGGTATTGCTAATCATCACACCTCCTGTCAATTTATACTATGGCATATACCTTATCACCACACAATTTATACTATGGCATATACGTCTGTACAAAATCGCGAAACGATGCAAATCAGTAGTGTACTACTACTACTGCTACTACTGCTACTTTACTCCGAAGATTTGGTTGAACAACGTTACTGCTACCTGCTGCTAAGATACGGTGATGCTAAGATTATATATATACAATAGGGACATGGGAGCCATGTTACTGCCTCTCTTCTTGGCAAAGCTTTGTATCCTCAAGACATACACAAACAAACATTTGCAGGTATTAAATATAATGATGATGATGAAAATAGATCAAGTTCAAATACTTGACCTCATCATCATCATCATCATCATCATTAGTTTCGTCGCACCCATCTGCTGCTATATATCAGAAAAGTACAATGGAATGGCTCCTGAGGCAAAGATATCTTTCTTTGACTTCTCAAAAGCAAGGTAGGTTGGCAAAACGAGTAGCAGTAAGTACCTGCTGCTGCACAATAAGAAGCAACCACAACAAGTAGTAGTAGTAGTAGTAGTAGTAGTAGTAGAAGTACCTGCTGCACAATAAGAAGTAATCACAACAAGCACGAAATAATCAACGATGATTCGTTGTCTTACCCTCCTCCTCCTCCTCCTCCTCCTCCTCCTCCTCCTATGTTGTTGTTATTGCTGTTGTTATAACACTCCAAACACCACAGGAACTTTCAAGTGCCGGATGATATGTAGTATTGCATGCTTCATGCTACCATTGACCATCACCATCACCACCACCATTACCAATAATATCACCACCCCATCACTACTACTACTACTACTATCACCTATGTTCTTAAGTTATTATTATTATTATTATAAGGTACAAAGACTACTACAAGCCAGCGTATGAAAATACCGGGGCAAGACTAATGAGTATGTGTAACAACTCATCCTAGTAGCAGCTTGTGAGCTTTCTTCTTCCTCCTCCTCCTCCTCCAACTTTCTTATTACTCTTTCCATTAGGTAATTCATGGGGGACGGATCCTGGAGGGTAGTAGTACTACTATTCAACGAAGTAAAATACGTTACGACGACGAAGAAGATGATGATGATGATGATGATGATGATGGTTGATAGTGATGATTATTACAACCACCACTCGTAATAATCTAGATACGATGATATGTCATTGGAGCTGGATACGTTCCTTCATGATTACCCGGATTTCCTTGCTGTGATGGCTGCTGGTTGTAGATTATATAACATCAAGCAAGGAGGAATAAATAGGAGGAAGAGAGATATGATCATCGATGAAGAAGAAGAAGAAGAAGAAGAAGAAGAAGAAGACGATGATAATAATGATGCTACAGAGATAGACAATATTACAACGTGACATAAAATATTAAAAAAGAGTACTGTACGCCTTACTTAAGATAGCTAAATATGGCGAGACTGGTGACAACAACATCACCAACAACAACAACATCAGCATTCTATCCTTTTGGTCCTATCGTCATCGTCATCACCACCATCAAGGTAACTATGGAGCAAGGGGTTATTATACTCTATCTTCTCCTGGAAATGCCAAGAATTGCCTCACTGTTGGCGCATCAAGATCATCTGTTGAGTCGTTCCAACTTCATGATCAAGCAAGAATAGCAATGAGTAATTAGTAGCAGTAGTAGTAGTAGTAGTAGCTTGCTGATGATAATGATGATACTGTTAATGATGATACTGTTAATGATGATGAAACATTATATATACCTTCCCACTACGTTAATCCTATCGCTTCAGACGGATCACTTTTGTCCTTCCCCCCCCCCTCATCCCTTTCTCCTTCTACCTCCCTTCTAAGCTATTGGTAGTGTATTTAATGGGAAGATACGTTCTGAACAGCTGCTTGTATCTTCGCTGAAAGGGTAGTAGTAATATTTGCAAGCAAGCAAGCAAGCATCATCAGTTTATTGTACAAGCATGATATCTTACCAAGATATTGATATTTTATCATGATGCATGCAGGTGTGCAAGAAAAATTCAGAAAGCACGTTATCGTAAACGTATAAAAGCTGTTGTAATGATGGAAGAATCATCATCATATGATCCTAGTAGTGGTAGCAGTAGTTGCAATCAAGCAGAGAAAGCTGCATTAGCGATTATCAACAGGATGAAAAGCAACATCAGCATCTGTGACGAAGGACACCGTTGTGCATTGTTAATGCCTTGTTATGAAGGTGAGCAGCTTAGATGTAGCAGTAGGATGTGATGATCATATGTTGAGTTTGATGGTGTTATAATATTCAGACTGCCCAGTCAATAAACAATTTGAAATCGCTCGAAATTTCTCCAAATGGACTGATGTTATCATCTTCGAGGAGTGTGGGACGTGTACAGCACAAGTTTCTATGGTAACAAATCCATAGTATTTGATGAATAATACTAAGCTGATGTGTTTTTAAGTAGTAGTAGTGGTGGTAGTAGTGTTATCATAATGATATTTGTACGTCTTTAATGATAACAAAGACAAATACAAATACTCAGGCTTTTGAAGTAGCTGTTCTCTCAAAAGATGTGTAAGTCATCTAAACAACACAATTTAAAATTATATACGTATATCAATAGTAGGAAGCTCACAGCGCTACAATAATCCACAAATTACAACATTGCTAATAGTAGAAGATAATCATAAGGCTTTGAGAGTAGTGGCAACGATAATAAATGGAAAAAACAAATCCAATCCAAAAAAACAAATCCAATCCAAAAAAACAAATCCAATCCAATCCAAAAAAACAAATCCAATCCAAAAAAAACAAATCCAATCCAAAAAAACAAATCCAATCCAATCCAAAAAAACAAATCCAATCCAATCCAAAAAAACAAATCCAATCCAAAAAAACAAATCCAATCCAATCCAAAAAAACAAATCCAATTCAATCCAAAAAAGTAGTAGTAATAGTAGTAGTACTAATAATCCCAATAGTAGTGGCTCATGAAGTAGACTAACTTGTTTTACGTGATGTTGTTAGATTCACAAGAGCTGTAAGCTTGGTGAGAAGTGGAGGCATTTCTGCATATATTACTATACCTGTTCTCGCTACAGACCCAAGGAAATTCGAAGGTAGTATGATGACGATGATGATGAAGATGATGATGATGATGATGATGATTACGATGATGATGATCACGGTGTAGCAATTAACAACGTAGTAGTATACAAATATTATTATGAAATTATACATATATATATATATATATATATATATATATATATATTATATATATATATATATTGACTAGTACTAATTGTATTGTGTATGCTGCTGCTGTGCTTATGATCTGCAGGTTCCATTCCCTTGTTTTCCTCAAAAGGACCTACTTCTGACGGAAGAATAAAACCAGATATTCTTGCTCCTGGAGATTGGATAAGAAGTTGTCATCATCATCGTCATCACATCGCCATCATCATCATTGCTATTACTCATTGCTATTACTCATTTTACTCATTGCTGCCTCCCATTATTCATCGTCACATTGCATCGATGATTGATGTCAATATGCATTGTTATACAGGTGCTAGATCAGATGGAAAACAGACATCAAATAATTGTGGTATAAGACAGAACAAAAAGAGGAGAGAGAGAAAGAGAGAAAGAGAGAGAGAGAGAGAGAGAGAGAGAGAGAGAAAGAGAGAAAGAGAGAAAGAGAGAGAGAGAGGGGGGGGAGAAAGAAGGCGAATAATAATTTTAATTATGATAATAATAACACTATGCTTGTTGAAATACACGGCCTAACTTGTAGGAGAGCTTCAATACATGCATGGTACATCGATGGCTACACCTGTAGCAGCTGGAAATATTGCCCTTGTCCGGCAATATCTTGTAGATGGTTATTATCCTTCAGGAGAAGCAAATGCACGTAATAATAAGATTATATATAAATTAGACTAAGCAAGATAAGATAAGAAGAATGTGTGCTGTATATGCATCATCCATGCAGGAGAATAATAGTAGTAGTAGTAGGAGAAGGAGGAGAAGGAGGAGGAGGAGGGAAGGGCAGCAGCATTGCCACTTCTAAGAATTATACCATTACTACTACTACTACTACTACTACTACTACTACTTCCTTTTAGGGAATAGAATGGCAAATCCAAGCGCTGCAGTCATCAAAGCCACTGTCATTAATGGTAGTACTGCTATTAGTATACCTTTTCTTCTTCTTCCTACTCTATGCAGTTTCTAATTCTCCCCCCCACCCCCAGTCTTTCCCACGTCGTTCCCCCCCTCTCTTCTTCCCCCGATATTATTGTATATTGTTATTATTAAAATGATTTTTCTTTAATTTGTTACCAGGGGCTGTACCCATGGACCCTGATCTCACATACAGGGTAGTATGCTAACATATGCTGCCTATTAGTCGACTGCATGATGTTTCTTCCTGAAAATGAGATGTATGAGGAGGAGGAGAAGGAAGAGTCTGTTTATTCAAAAGTAGCAGTAGACGAGTAGTAGTAATATCGATCAGAATTCATCACGTACAAGAAAATGCACGTTGATAAGCTCATAGAAATAATAAAACCATGTGCTTATCGTTATTTAATGTAGTAGCTGCTTCTACATCTACTGAAACTATACCGACGACGACGACGATGATGATGATGATGATGATGATAGTGATGATAGTGTTGTTGTTGTTGTTGTTGATAATAGAACAAACATTAGAATGATGTTGAGGACAATACATGTAGCATTTTGTTGTAAATAATAATAATAATAATATTAATTAGTAATAACAATACGATGTTGTTATTGTTGTTGATTCTGCATTATCATCACCACCACCCATCGCCACCACTCCTCCTCCTCCTCCTCCTCCTCCTCCTCCTCCTCCTACTACTACTACTACTACTACTACTAGGTTTCTGACAAGACAACATATGTAAACACAGTACCTTCTTATCTACAAGGGTACGGTCATCACTGTTAGTTAATGTAGTAGTAACAACAAAGTATAGCTAAATTAGTATGCGTTCTTAAACTACAACAACAACTACTACTACTATTAATACAAGGATATCAGTATTAATACAATTATTAATACCTTCCTCTATATTCTCCATTGTAGTAATTAATAATTTTCTGAGATAACATCATCATCTAATAAGCCTCTTTTGAGTCTAAAGGTGGAAGTTGTTGACTACTAATTGTTGTTTTCTCTTTCTCTGCCATTCGTATATAGATTTGGTCGCATAAAGCTTGCAGCAACACTACCTTTGAAAGGAGATTCTTCTGTTCCTCCTCCTCCTCCTCCTCCTCCTCCTCCTCCTCCTATCTTCATTGATGACCATTTGAGTGGGATCGAGACGTTTGATAGAATCAAGTATTGCTTTGAAGTAGGAGCAGCAGTAGCATCATCATCTTCATCATCATCAAGCACTACTAGCCCCCTCCCTCTTTTAGTCAAGATAACACTGGTCTGGACAGATCCCCCGGCATCAGCAGCCTCTAATAGGCAACTAATCAATAACCTCAATCTCTTGGCTCATGATATCAATAATGGAAAAGCGTATATAGGAAATCAGAAAAAGTAGTAGTAGTAGTAGTAGTAGTAGTAGTAGTAGATGTAGTAGAAGTAGTAGTAATAGTTATTTATGTGAGTAGTTGGTTAGTTCATATCAAATTATATCATATTTTCATCATCCGTCAATACTATCATCACCCTGCTGCTTGCTAGTATTACACTATTAATGAATGATCTTGGAAAGAATCCATGTTTGTATCTTTATGTAGTAGTAAAGGGTGGTGTATTGTATATTTGATAACTACAACAACAAAAGGGATTAAAGAAAGTATTTCATATTTGATAACTATAACAACAAAAGGTATTTGGACACAAGGCATCATCAACATCTTCCAAATTCTCACCACCCAACTATTCAATATGATGAACTTAACAATGTGGAACATGTCAGGTACTACTACAACTACTACTACTACTACTACTACTACTACTACTAGGAGCAGTAGTCACAGCAGCGCAGAAGAAAGAAAGAGAATCAAAATCAGCAATGGATGATAATAAATGTTATCTTCATTATTATTTTTCCTCTTCCTTCCTTCTCTCCTCCTTACATACTTGCCATTGTCTGTGCGGCTACTACTACTACTACCACTACTACTTCTTTGTGCCTGAACAACAGGTTTCTTGCATCAAACATAAGTCGTCTTTTGGTAGAAGTGGAAGGCTTCAATATCGTAGTGCCAAAGCAGCCTTATGCCTTAGTTGCGACTGTTATGGTACCCTCTTCCTCAAGGGAGAGAGATTTAGATGAGGAGATTGATTTCTACTTTCCCAACGATATTGGTTTGAAACAAGTACAAATTAAAGGTAAAAATAATAGCTTACAATAGCTCATACTCATTAAAGTAGTAGCAGTAGTAGCAGTAGAAGCAGTAGTAGCATGTAGTATGTAGTAGTATGTAACATCGCTGTTAAATAATCATTCTCGATTGCCGGTTTTTGTTATATTCTTCTCTAACGACGATGATGGTGGTGTTGGTGGTGGTGGTGGTGGTGACGCTACCTAACCCTACTGCCTTACTCTTTATATTCAGAATCTGAAGATTGTACACCACCACCCAAAAGGGGGAAAGGGGGGGATGAACAACCTGATGATCCAGTAGCTACTATTTGCCCCAACCAGTGTTCAAATCGTGGTGTTTGCTTGAGAAATCATAAGTGCAAGTGCTATGATGGGTCATAAGATGATGATCATTTATCAACATATACTGTTGTTGTTGTTGTTGTTGTTGTTGTTACTACATAGCTTGTAGCTGGTGTATAATACTAGGTCCCCATTGCCAATCTTCCCCCACTGATGATTGTTCTCTCCTCTACTTATTTTCAATACTATAACTACTACTATTACTATTACTACTACTACCTACAGATTCGTTGGTTTTGATTGTTCTCAAAATGCAACTAAAATATCGTATTGGAATGACGATTTCTCTTTCTCTCGTCGCCTTGACTACATTTCCCCTGAATCATGGAGGTTGTGATTGATGTTACGATAGTACTTCACACCACAATGATGATGATGATGATGATAATGGTAGATGGATCTTAGGAGGTAGCAGCAGCTGTAATATTGATCTACAATTGATATGTTGTCATTGTAGGTATATTTCATTTGTGTATTCTGAAAATGAAGGAGTTTCCAACAGCAATCCAGTGAAGAAAAAGATACCTCTTGATCAATTAGCGGTACAACTACTAGTACTCACGCTACCCCTTGTTACTCATTTTCCTTTCCCTCTACTATTTGAATAAGTATTCATTTCTTAATTTTATTACATCAAGGTTTTGATTGAATTTGACGATATCTCTCAAGGCAGTGATCCAGACCTGTATGTACCACAAGCAACAACAACAACAACAACAACAACAAAAATTACAGCAAATATTTTTAGATGTTATTTCTCGGGGATCATCAATAACACCTCCTATTGTCATCTATTCTACAACGTTTTATCATTATTACAACTACTAGAACTACCACCTAAATACTTACATTAGTCATCATCATCATCATCATTATCATCATCATCATAATTATAGGTACATAAGATATGGGCAGTTGCCAAGTCTCACAAAATATGATTACAAAGGTAGTAGTACCGCCGACCTCACTCACTTGGAGAATTTTCATCATAGTTGCCTATTATCATTATTATTATATTTATCACCAAATGGTACTCTTACTTCTGCTACTGTTTTAGATGCGACATGTGATTCTTGCCAGAAGAAAACACAACCAAAAGTGCTACAAAACCTAAAGCAAGGAACATATTGGGTGATGATGACTGATTGCTAGTATTCATTCACACAGCGAAGTAGTAGTACTACTACTAGTAGTAGTATCAGCACAACTATTGGAGAGGCAGCAGTTCTTCATTATGTGTGTGTTTGTGTGTGTGTGTGTGTTTGTTTTTGTGTTTAAGAGAGAGAGAGAGAGAGAGAGAGAGAGAGAGAACAGCAAATGATATTATTCTCTGAAAGTACTCATCATCATTACCATCACCACCATCATCAGTAATAATAACTGGATTGTTATGATAATGATTAGATTGGTGTAACAGCATCGTGCTGTATTCCTTCTAGTCTTACTGTTCGTGTAACTGTTGGAAATACAACTTCATTCCCAGCACCACCACCTGGGTTCAACGAATATAAATATCATTGCAAATTTATATATAATCACTGAGTATTCATATAATATAATAGAATCATTTAAAATCTACATAGAATTACTGAGTATTCATATGTATATAAGTTAAATTCATCATTATTATTATTATTATTATTATTATGGTTTATGCTGTCTGATAAACGCAATAATTCTAGGGATGATGCAAACAGCAAAGGAGATAAAGATAATTCATCTTCTCACTTCATTCTAACTCATGAAGAATTGTCATTTATGATATCATCGGTAGCACCAGTAGTAGTAGATGTTGTAATCATCCTTTCGAAGTCATCGTCGTCATCGTTTATGAGCATTCAACTGCAGAAGCACATGTATATATAAAACCTCTTATAACATATATTCTTCGTCTTATTCTTCTTCTTGTTCTTCTTATTGTTCTTCTACATTTTATCATTCATTTCATGGATGCTTCTACCTTGTGAGTAATTGGTCTTTACTAATAGTTTTCTCCTCATAATGTATTTGTAGGTGATAGTTGTGTTTATCACCATTGTGGGGATTGTGCTTTGTATCGTGTGTTCTCGCACACTCCGATGGCAGTTTTCAAGCACTTTCCGCAAATTGAGGAGGTAGTAATAATTGTAGTAGTAAGCACTTTCCGCAAATTGAGGAGGTAGTAATAATTGTAGTAGTGGTAGTAGTAGTAGTAGTAGTAGTAGTAGTAAGTGGAGGAGCAAGAGTAGGTAAGTTGCGTGTGCTTGTTGTTGCATACTTGGTATTGTTTGCATGTCTTCTTCTTCTTCTTCTTCTTCTTCTTCTTCTTCTTTCTAAGAATTAATAGTTGTGTACAGCTTCCAAATATTCATCATTATGTGGTTGTATCCTTGAATAAGATGAGAGTCTTTATCTGGTAGCTATAGCTACTACTACAAACGTGTTTGATAATTAATCCACGTGCATTATTTCCGTTTCATACCCTCACAATAATTTTAGCTCGGAAGATGTATCGTCGGGTGATGATGATCAGCTTGCAGCTATTGAGTTGCCACCCCCTCCACCAGGTATTATTATGGGCTCCTTTCTCAACACCATTCTTGCATTATTATCATTAATTGTAGTTGTTGTTGTAGTAGTGGTAGTAGTAGTAGTAGTCGTCTCATTTGCTAAAGCACAGCATCTGAAAAGAAGACCCATCATTACTATAAACACAACATAGTAGTATATACATCATACAACTTATTCACTACTACATTGATAATATTTTTCTTATTGATATACTGTGACCTAATGCTACTCTCAGGATCACTGCATAGCACACAGGAGCAGAATATTCAGATTTTAACAAGAAGCCAATTGGGGGGGGAGGAGGAGGAGGAAGAAGAAGAAATAGTTGACATAGTAGATGAGAACGAAAGGTTGACAGCAACATAATTACCACCGTACTGTTACTAAAAATGACATTTAATGATTGCTCACTAGACGATAATGAGAGATAGAACAACTGGCCAATGAATATTTAAAATTTGGCTGAAAATTCTAGAAGTTGTTTAATCAGTAACTATGAATTAATGCGTCTATATGAAACATCACATGCGTGTTTCCCTGCCCGCCATGATGACTACTAATGCGATTCCATTTGCACATGTGTGCATGCATACTAGTCATGTCATGCCACTACATGCTATTGTCTCCTTCTCCACATTGTGCTCTGCATGCGCCTCATGGCACGGTCTGGACATGACAATTCTCAGGCTGCGCGTGTGCATGCGCCCACAACAATGTGTAAATGGTCGCACGTGTTTCCCATCACTGCATGCAGCGTGCTAGCTAGCTAGCGTCGTGCATGTTTTGCACGCGAAACGTCACTAGGTCACAATTCTGCACGTATAGGAAGGCCGCATGTCACTCGCTATGCTAGCTCGTGGAATGTGCAACAGTATGCATTTAGCTAGGCATCGCTCACGGCTGAAATTTGATGTGAGGCTGGATCTTTTGCCGAGTGCGAATTCGATTTTGTGTTCATGACATGTGGCTAATTGCTGCGTTCAAGATGATGTCGGATGCCATGCTACTAGCATGGGAAGTTTGGCCAGCTGGCTGCACAAGATTTAGCTCCTAAATCCCATTAGTCTACTTGTTCTCTGTCGTGAAAAGCACTACCTTCTCTTCACTTTGTCAGATGCGCGCGCATACCACACCGGTCGGAGCAGCATAGCTACAAGGAAAAGACCTACTCCCAGGGCTGCGAAACTTGACCTCTGTCGTAAACCCATGCAATGGCCTTCCAACTTTAAGATGCGGCCTGTCCAGTTCCTTTCCATTAAACCCTTCACAAATGGAACGTCAGCTATCATCACCAACCCTGCTACCCGCCCTGTTATAGGACCGTGGTGACTGGGAGGATGGACCAGGCATGAAGTTCCGATGCAAAGCAATGTTAGAAGAGAGCAGGAGATGAAGATCATTACGCCAGCGTCGTGAAAAGCTTGCTGCCTTACATCAGCGTGACTTTGCGGGTTATCAATCTCTTCATACATCGCCACCAGGTACAGACCCACAGCAGCGCTGCCGAGAAGCATGCAAGAGACGTGTGAGCTAATTCGTCCACGCAGGGGACCCGTGAAGGAGAGCACAAGCCCCAGAAACACCAAAGATGACGCGAACATCAGAATGGCAGCTGTTATCCAAGCTTTTCTTGGCGCCCTAGCGGCAAAAGTAGAGATTCCTGCTTCCACCCAATCAATACTGTGCTCACCATTATGCCCAATTAGCATCCAAGATATCCCCATGTACATGCACAGTGTTGACGAGATCCAGAACATCGCATGATAAGGGGGGGTGGTTGGCTTTAACAGTCGGCAAATCTTTTCACAGCAGATATCGCGTTGAAGCCTCCAATTTATTACACCCATTCCCATTATTGGCGAGGTAACCTCTGGAACTGTTTGACACTCAGGTCGCAACAAGTCGGCTCGGTGAATCCTAGAATCGTCGCCTGATTGATGTTGTCGTAGATGCAAACAGGACTGTGTTAGTTGGAATTATTTAGGACAATTATCGATGCTTCTGATCGGATTGCGTCGGCTGCTTACGTCTACTGTTGACTGTTGTCGCACTTCACAAAACGGAGACCATACTCAAAAATTTCCCAAAAAAGTTTGAAATTTTGAAACCCCTTGTCTCGGGCCGGGGGGGGGGCAGATCCACGCCGTCGAGTTCCGAGCTCGAGTTGCAAAAGTGAGACTGGGTTTTCGCAGAGCCAATCTGTTTTGTGATCCGTCGAAATATATCCTGGGATGGCAACTTCAAGCGGTTTTTCCTTAGCGTTGTGCATGATTGGATGTGCTCAGATGAATCTGGGCGTTCCCGCGCACAGCCGGTTGCTGCATGGGGATAACGACAATGGGGTCATCTCTATGAACAAAGATGAGCACGATATTCAGGGCACCGCTACGATTCATTTTCATCAAGGTAGAATGCGGTTCCGCGGAAGTAGCATGATAACTTCGAACTTCTCAGCTGCAGAGCTGGCGAAGGCTGGGGGCATCGTCAAAGGGGGAGCAGATGACTATGAGCGATTGGAGCTTCTTGGCGAGGGAAGCTACGGTGCTGTCTGGAAAGTAAAGGCGCAGAGGACGGGCGAGTTATTGGCAATGAAGCGGACGGCGTTACAAGACAACGAATTGGGGGAGAACTTCGATCATGAGGTCGACATCATGGAGAAGCTGAAGGGCGTTCCCAACACCGTTCAGCTCTACGACAATTTTAAGAAATCAACGAATGGTTACATGGTGATGACATTGATGGAGGGGGGCAACCTCGAGAGTAAAATCAAAGGCGATAAGGAGAAGAGGAGGGAAAATCCCGTGCAGTACAAAACTCACGACACGAGAGAATACCGAGCGACGATGAAAAAATGCATGAGGAGCGTGATGGAGGCGCTTGAAAAGATGCACGATCGTGGGATAGTGCACCTTGACATCAAGCCGGACAACATCGGCGTCGGGGCCTCTTTGGACGATTGCATCGTCTTTGATTTCGGTCTGTCCCAGGAGGTGAAGCTGAATCCCCCCCCAAAGAAGTCCACACCCCAGCACCACACGGGGGCAGGCAGGAGAAACAACCAAGCAAATGGCAACCATACGAGCGAGCGGTACAATGCTGGCGGCCGGTATCTCTTCGGAAGAAAATTGTACTACGCGAAGCCCGTGAGAGAAAACGAGAAGGTTATTGCCACATGCGTTGGTTCGCCTGGGTACATTGGGCCTGAATGCATTCCACGTTATCCGGTTGCATCAATGGACATGTTCCAGCTCGCTATGACATTTCGTGACGTCTTCTGGAACCCAATCGACGAAGGCTTTTGCCTTAGCAATCACCTCTGGGCCGTGTACGATTCCTACATGGACGGCTACCAGGAGACTGACGAGAACTATGTTGGCTATGGCTTCGGTGATACGGCTGCAGAGGTGTACGATGGGCTGACGTCCCCGCCGCAGAAACTCATGGACAGCTGCAAGAAGTTCAAGCGGCTGGAGGAGAAGGCGGCTGATGACCAGGAGTTCAGAGAGATTCTGGAGGTAATGTCGAAAATGATGACGAAGAAGCCTGCAGCAAGGATTACCTTCACGCATCTATCCCAGCTCCCATTCTTCGCTTAGTTTAGGCCGACGAGATCGCAAAAGATGCTTTTCTATTCATTCCCAAGGCATGCAGGTGAGTGGAAGCGCGCAGTTACGAGCAACGGCAAAGTCACGCCTTGAACACTGCGGTGCGACCCTGTCGAAGAGAACTATGTCTAAGCATTCATCATAGGACTTGTTTGCAGTGGCATCTTCTGACATGATGACTGTTCGTTCTTCTGTAGACTAAGCAAATACTTAATTTTGTATTTTTTGTATCGCATTGAATGCCTGAATAATGTACGCATGCTCTGTGCAATCAAGGTGCAAATAAACAGTTTACACGATGTGCGCGCGCTGCGCTGCGTGAGCAAAATTTTTGATAGTTGCCGCATGGCGTGGCGGCATGTGTAATTAAACGCTATTTAGAGCTATACGCGCTCATGTTGCTGAGGATCGCCTGGATTTGTGGATTTTCGCAAGCAGCTTGTCATGTCGCGATTGCGTATCAGATTGTCGGGCAGCAGCGCGTAACACCCGATAAATCATTGCGAAATCGTACGCATGGCCACGTACTATGTAGGATAAGACAAAAAAATGCGTGAAGATGCATCTAACCTGCGCCCGTGAGGTGGATAACCTTAGAACTGTCTTTGACCAGTAAGCTTATATTTGCATAAAACAATCTATCTAGCACATTCGCTATGAGTTTCTGTCATCATTTTTTAAAATTTGACTCATGTGTTTTTCTGTTAAACAATATCAAGGATACGAAGAGTCGTTAGGTCGAGATGATATACATAATCGAATGTTTCAGCAGCTGGGACAGCTAGAAAACAACAAAAGAAATTTAATGAAGAAATAATTCATGTATTTATTTATTTGAATTCTAAATAAATTAAAATAATATGATCTCAATTAAGTTATTTAAAAAAGATTTTGGATGTCGCTCGATCAGGTTGTGGGATTGTGTCTTAGGATACACTATTTATCATATGGTGTCTGTGCACAATGCTATGTTATAATGCAAAAGCGAGCATCATTGAATACATGCGCGATGATGAAGGAAGTGCCAAGGCTGAGAAAATGCACAAACGTTCGATCAAGATTATGAATGTATTGTTGGAAGGAAATCATGAAGAAGCAAAAAGCTTGCAAGCATAACTAGATAGTGTTACTTCTGATGAAACCATTTAGCCAAAACGCGCAACGAAGCAGATTGAAGAATCCATGAATCGAAAGAAGCAAGTGGGCTTGGCTGAGAAACTACACATGCAACTTGGAACATGCACATGCATGTGAGGATGCAGACATTGCATGTACAATTGCGTCATGCATATTCCAAGTAATTTTTTTTAAGACGGATGCACAAGCGAAGTAATTGAATCTTTTCAGTATAGTCGTCATGTTGTCTCTACGTAGTCAATGGGGCCATGTGTAGAGTACGCACACCTACAATAAACATGTGCAAAAGCACGCATCGCATGTTCTATAAATAAGCAGCATGCGCACACATCATCCATGCCACACATGTGTTCTAAAGTACACGCGCGTGCGCTATCGTGCTATCATGCCCATAGTGCTATGGACACAGTGCATATTGTGTATTTTGCAACATTCACGTGATAACCACCAGCATTTGCATCTGCACGCATGGATAGAATGATGTGCACTTTGGAGCACGTGTGCATCATCCATGCATCACAAGATGCACGACGTACGTACAGGTTTACATTTCACGAGATTCGTGACGTGGCGTTCACGTTCTCTAGTGCCTCATGCACAGCGCAACCTAGCAATGCATCGCAGTCATTCTGCGTAGGCAAAATTGCACACATATTTGGACGGGGACTCATGTCAACTAGCGTGAACGTAAAAACGTGTGCGCACGCACGCACGCTCATCAATTTTGATGTGAACCCTAAACATGTTCTAGTGTTACTTGCACAGTGCCATGTCGAAACAGTGAATCAAATGCGTACGTGTCCGCTGCAGCTGACGTACATGTCACTACCACATGCATGTACATGTTTAAATGTGGTCAATGTAGATACATACCGTGTTTGTCACGTTTCGACTGTAAAGACGGGGCTATTAAATTTACCCTTTTGTAGAAATGTCCGGTGCATTATTTTCCAAATCCACTACTTTTGCTCGCAACTCGTCATTTATATTATATTTTGCCTCTGCAATGTAGTCGAACCTGTCCAAACGTGACAATCACACATATATCCTAGTTACTCTAAACTATCTAATCGTTAAACAGTAGGTTTTTGTGCAAAGTACAGCTCAACGCCCCTCATAAGTAGTCTAGTAAGAACTTACAAAACTAAAATTGCAGAACCGGTGGCACAACTTTCCCCCATTTTATTTAGAAGTAAGTATCTGTGTGGAAGACAGACGACAAATATTGAGGAGGTACAATGCTTATTAAGTATTTGTTGTAATCATACGTACTCTACAGATAAGCTCGTATTTCCCAATTTGGTCGCTCTACAGCACACGGTCACGGTGTCCTACATGTGTTTATAAATGTTAATAATATATATAAATTTCATAACAAAAATAAAGAGCATTTTTTTTTAAATTCATAACAGAAGATTGAATGTGCGAAAATGAAATTTCACAGCGACGATTTGTGCAAGCTGGATATTATTACTGGGAAGCTAACGGGCTTTAAGAAGTTACACTCGCTCCTTGCTATTATAGCCCCGTTCTCATCCTTTGCATTGCCTTTAAGCATAATTCCTGATAATGTAAGGTTTTAGCAGGTTACTGTACCATCTTTTTCAGCGTCTCGAACGGAAGTTGCAGTCTTTGAAGACTCCTGTCTTCTTCTTCTTCTTCTTCTTCTTCTTCTACTACTACTACTACTACTACTACTACCCCTCTTTCAACCGCTACTTCCTTAATTTTATCTCTTCGCTGATTTACCTATACTTTGAAGGTATGCTATATGTGCTGATTCCCACCAACGATAGAACTGGCAATTGTTAACGTGCATGTATGCATCCTGAGAACGAAGAGATATTAGTATGGGTAACTTGTGAAGAGATTCACGTCCACAATGTTTTTAACTGAAGTCAACCTGATCCCCCCATTGAACTGGCGCCTATGTAAAAGATAGGAGGAAAATATTAGGTTGTAAATCATGAAATCGTATCCGTTGACCATCTCTGAGTTTCTCACTGTCACTCGCAGAGTAGATAGACAGCAAGCACCTTCTCGCAAACTATTTTCGACTATTACAACACCTTTATCTGCACAGGCCACCCTCTTCTTGGTAAGGTTGTTGCCATTCTTCTCACCCCGACACATGGCCGACAACATTTTCGTAGTCGGCACAGCATGGGCAGGGGTAAAATACAAATGTGTTGTAGTTGTTGTTGCGAATAAGAAAGTGTTGTAGTTGTTGTTGCGAATAAGAAAGTGTTGTAGTTGTTGTTGCGAATAAAAACGTTGCGAAAGTTGTTGCGAACATAGGAATTTGAATCATCGACACACACGTCACTGCCTTCCATCGTCTTCCATCGGCTCCTCCCCCTTCCATACCACTCCTCCGCCCCTACTTCGAACCGACGCGCTTGCTTCATCTTATTCTGCGATCAACTAACCTTAATATCCTTCAACATTGACGACGACACGAACATGGTTAGCATCACAGTCCTGTTGCACATACAAGCATCACTTCAAAATGAAGAATACCAATTAATGTACTCCTCTTCTAATAATACGTGTGCAGTCGCAAAAAGCTGCCAATGATGCACAAGCCTCTAAATTTATGAGAGAAGGGAATAAATGGTACTTCGACAACCGTCACGACTACCGTCTATGTTATTCTTGCATAAGAATGGTTATGATAATCAACATCATTATGTGGATTGCATTGTTGGTGTATTGGTGTTGCATCTCCTATTATTGTAAGGATGAGTACAACTATGTTTCGGTGGAATCCGGACTACTATCAAGCAGCTAATGCTTACACGGAAGCTGCAAGATTATACAAAAAAAACCAAGACCTATCCAAGTAAGTACATCCAATTTTTTGAGACGCGATGGAATGAAACGATGGATGCGATGGAATGAAACAATAGAGGGGGGAGGTGTTCAAAAGGAATACGTAATTTGGAAGTATGCTATTACAATATTCTAAAATTAATAAAACAACAATAATAATAAAAAAAATAATAACAAATAACAAAAATGATTATGATAATGATGATATGATGAAAAATCAGTTATGCCGCTGCACAAACTGCTGTGGGAACTGCTTCCTACAAGCAAGGACGGTAATAGTTAAGAGAGAGAGAGAGAGAGAGAGAGAGAGAGAGAGAGAGAGAGAGAGAGAGAGAGAGAGAGAATGAAATAAATGAAATGATTAATCATTATCATCATCATCATCATCATCTTCATCTTCATCAGAGAAACACACATATTTTCATCGCAGCAGCAGCGTGCATGCAAGTGGTGTTCTCTATGTCCTCATTATGACAACCAACCACTATTACCACCTGATGACGACGATGATGATGATTATGACTATATTCTTGCTGCTATTATCACCGCCACTACTACTATTCACAAGCGGGAGCATCATCTCCTATCATAATATGGAAGTACTTTAGATTTAGTGCTTTTCATCTTTTTGTTGTAATTATGGATGTTGCTCTGTCCTGCTCTCCAAAAGGCTCTTGAAAGGGGCACAGGAGCTAGATACAGCTGCAATGACGGTACAACATTCGAATATCTGCTGATGCCATTTGCCACTACTTTCACCACGTCCCTCTAAATTTGAAACTACAACTGCATGGTGTTGTTGCATACAACTGCCATTAGATTGTCAATTTGGATGGAGATGCGAAGGTATGATTTTTCATCATCATGTGAATAATAGCACCACCTAATGCCCTCCGCTTTCTTCCTTGGATTCTGTGATGATGATCAGGATGATAATGACGATGATGATGATGATGATGATGATGATGATGGCGGTATCATTATAATAAATGGTGATATTCTAATAAATACTCTATTTGATAGTGTGCTTTCCCTTGATGTGAAGGATGATGCTGTGCCGATTTATGAATTATGATGTGAGATATTCTTTTGTTATATGACCATAGTTGGCGGGTTCTTTATATGAGAAATCTGCGGAGTGGTACTTGGAGAAAACAAGCATTGATCGGGTAGTAGTACTAGTAGTAGTATGGTAGTAATAGTAGTATTAGTATGGTAGTAATAGTAGTAGTAGTAGTAGTAGTAGTAGTAGTAGTGAGGAGTGGAATAATATGGGAGAGAGAGCGTTTGTTTAGTAGATTATTTTTGCTACTGCAGAATTGAATTTTAGATCAGTGAATAGCTAAATATACTGTATATGTTGTGTATTTGGGGGGTTATGTTGTATTTACTGCGTGATGATGATGATGATTATGATGATGATGATAGGCTGGCAGAACGTTGGTCAAAGCTGGTAATGAGTTTTATATATCAACACAAACGTGATATCATAAGTAAGAGCCTTATAAATGCAGGATCAATGTGTGTAATTGTTAAAACATATATACATACTCGGCTTCTTCTATCTGTAATTTCTTGTTTTTACGATGTTCTCCGATGGTGCTATTTGCCATGTGAGAGTCATGACGAAGTAGTAGTGTCCTTATGAAATAAATTACAGTTCGGTGATATAATTCCAATCTTATCATCATCATCATCAGCAAAATGCGTTCAGAAAACAGATACCAAGGAAGCAGCAAGATTTGCTTTAAAAGCGTAATAATAAGTTGTAGTAGTGAATTGAACATTTAAACCACTCCTGTGCTATTTGTTTGTTTCATTAGCCTGATATCATGGTGACGACGATGATGATGATGATGATGATGATGATGATGGCACCATTCATCATATACGATCTTCATATTGAACGGTGCACTACTATTCTCTCAAGGATGATCATCTTATACATTTTTGTTTGCTATATATTCAACAGCATGAAGGTTTACCCTATCCCCAACAAAGGTCGGTTTGTACTACTTACTGTGTTTTATCACTGTTGTGAGAAAAATTTTCAATGATGATAATAATAGTGAGAAGAAGAAGAAGAAGAAGAAGAAGAAGATGATGATAATGGTGATGATGATAACGACAATGATCTAGGATGATGATATGTCGCAGGAAGAAGAGTACAGAACATGGACACCTACAATACGGTTTTAGGCTTACTCATTCGGACTAAAAAGTACTTACTACCGATATATAATAATAATAATAATAATAATAATAATGATAATAATAATAATATTAATAATGATGGTAAATGCTATAATATTTATGATTATTATCGCCATTTGAACGACAACGATGACAACTATACGATAACAAGTGCAAAACTTAGTACCACTACTACCACCTCCTCCATGTTTCACGTATTATAATCTACATCAACTCTCTACTATCTCACCACCACCACCACCACCACCACCACCACCACCACTCACAAAAAATACATCGACTACTCCTTACCGTTGTTGTCTTCTTCTTTCTTTCACTCTCTTTTCTCTTCTTCTCTTTTCTCTTCTCTCTCTCTCTCTCTCTCTCTCTCTCTCTCTCTCTTTCTATAGCTTCCAAGAAGCTGATGAGTGCATTGTCATCCAACTAAAGCACCTGAATGTTGATCCAAACGAATACAATCGTTACATTTATAAGGCATGGAGTGCACGTGCGGTACCATTCATATTTGCAGATGACTAAATCTACTTCTTCATTCTCAAACCAATCGTGTATTCATAACAACATGATTAAGAATTGAATGATTGAATGGTGTTCACACTCTCCTCCTCCTCCTCCTCCTCCTCCTCCTCCTCCTCCCCCTCTCAGGTCTTAGCTCTTTCTGATAGTAACTTTGATAGATGTGCAAAGGTTAGTGCTACTACTGCTGCTGCTGCTGCTGGTGAATGTGTATAGTACCAACAATGCATGTAATAGCAAGCATCATCATCATTATCACCATCACTACCATCGTCCTCTCCTCTTCTATTAGTGGTGGTGGTTGTAGTGCAAAGGTAAAAGAAAAGAAGAAGAGAAAGAAGAATATATTTAAAGAAAGAACAAATAAAGGCTTTGATCTTTGATGTTCACCTGCTATTCAATTTGATACTAATCTTCTTCTTTTTTATTCTTTTCGCTTCTTGTATGTGATAAGATCATTGGTCAAACTTTTGAACAAGTTACTGCTTATGGGGAGACACCGTGGGGGTAGTAGCAGTAGCAGTAGCAGCAGCACCAGCAGCAATAGCATATGATGCTGATGATTACTACTGGCAAATGTATGAGCAAGTTGGTGAATGCTGATGATTACTACTAGGAAATGTATGAGGAAGTTGGTGAATGCTCTCGCTCATGCAAAGACGGTAGTGTAGTGTAGTGTAGTGTAGTAGTATGGGCAGCAGGGTTTATATTATGAGTGTGTTACAACATACATACTATTACTACCATAACAGCAGCAACAACAGCAGCAGCTACAACAACAATAACAACAACATATACCCTGCATGCTTGGGTGTTATTATCGTGGTAGCAGTAGTGGTGGTAGTAATAGTAGTAGTAGTAGTAGTAGTAGCCTTATTTTATTAAACATCATCCTCTCTCTTCCATTTATTGTTGTTGTTCTTACACTTCCTCGTTCTACCACCTTCTACTAGGATACTTTCAATGCTATCATGAAAGGACCTGAATTCAAAGCTTTGGATAACCAGGTATTACTAGTAATTATTACACGACGAAAGTCAAGACAGAATCTAGCGCTATGTTATGATTTTTGATAGTCAAACGATAGAGAGAACACCTCGATATATGGGAAATGATGAAATGGCAAAGAATATCTCTCGTTGTTGAAGGAACTTATCTGTTGTTTGTGATAACAATGACGATGATACTACCACTATTACTGCTGCTACTACTAATAATAATAATAATGATGGTCATAGTGGAAATGAATGTTAGTAGCTACTTCTCCTGCAATTGCCTCCATTGCTGCATCCTCTTCTTTTTCTTCTTCTTCCGTCACTGCTACTACTACTATTATTACTACTACTACTACTACTTCTATCTCCAGCAACACTACCAACCTACTGCAGCATTCATTATTATTTATTGGACAATAAAATCTTTATTATCATCACCATCATCATTTGTACCATTATTCATCATATCTATCAACAAAACAAGGTTGCACGTCTAGCTAGAAAGATTGAGCTGGATTCAAAGTCTTATGAACAAAAAGGCGTTAGTAAAGTGCAATACGAGGTCAAATAATACATAAGTATGCACCGCCTAATTCCTCCTCCTTGTCCTCCTCCTCCTCGATATTGTTATTCGTTATTCGTGTTGTTGTGATGCTACCGTTTGATTGCAACTCTCACACAATAATAATAATAATAATAATAATAATAATAATACTAACATAATTAGAATAATAATAATATTGTTTGGTTTCTACTTAAGGCACTCAACGACAAGATCACTGAAATATGCGGTGCGCTGGAAGTCGATGAAGAAGGAAGAGTTGTGGCGCAGAAAGGCAATGCTAATTTTATGATAATAATAATAATAATAATAATAATAATAATAACGATCGTAGTAATTGATAATAACTATGGTTGTGGCTCTAACAGGATCCTCGCAGCAGCAAATAAAAAGTGAAGATTTAGACCTTACTGGAGGTGTTGAAGGCTTGGATCTCACGTAGTAGTAGTAATAGTAGTAGTAGTTGTCTTGTGGTAGTGTTGTAGTCGTTGCAGTAGTTGTGAAGTATTTGCCACCACTGTGTCTAGAAGTGTGAGCAAAGGTTAAGGAGGGAGGAAATAGAGCATCATCAGTCATCATAGCACTACTAGACTGAGCATGCAATGAGACATACAAGTACTCGTAGTAATACACATAAAACATGTGATATCATCACTGTTCCTGATACGCAGCAGCGTACAGCAACGTCTAGACATCATCCAGGAGGCTGTGTCATTGTCGTTGTGACTGTGCAAGCAAACGCTAGCATGCAAGGCTAAAAGGTTCAAGCGCTATCACGCTATGGCATGTCTCCATGCTAGCATGTGACTAGATGACGTTGCGAAACGACGCTGCCAAGGATCGTAGTAATAATGCCCAACATCATGCAGTATTTGATGTGCATCTAGGCGTGCTCATTGAGCAGTGTGTGAGCATGTCCTGCTAGCCTACTCTAGTACTAGCCCGCACTGGCGTATGGGATGATTACAATGGCTAGCAGATCATTAGATCACCGCACATCTAGATGTGTGTGCAATCTAGCAATGCATTGTAAGATCTAGAGATTGCTAGATTGCATGAGCGGCCATGTGTTGCATGTGTACGTAGTTGCCATGCGACCATGGCTTTTGCGTGTAGCATCAGGGCTTGCTAACTAGATGTACTGTGGAATGAAAAACGAAAGTAATTAAAGATCGACGTGTCATCACGTCGTCGTACGTCTCAATAATGTAATGTTTAGTAGTGTGCAGCATGTGTTCACACATCACACGCATGGATGCGAATATGTACATCATTAGATAAGCTCTACTAGTCTAAGCTGTGTGCATTTTGGCTATGTGACCTACGGTTAGTAGCCTATCGCTAGTAGATAAAATGTAGAGAAACATAGCAATGATACGTCGCAAAGTATGTCACCTACTCTATGACAGCAGTGCCCTTTTTGCACAGCTATATTAGGATGACTATTGAAAAGATTTAATGACTTCATTACACTCGTCTCATAAGCAGCAGTGTGTTTGGCAATTTATATGCTGTGATCAATATTTGCTGATCTAGCTCTGACAGTGGATGATACACGTGTGTGTGGTGTTAAACAATGTATCAATGCGCCGAAGGTATCTTGTTTGCTGTGGTCTCATATCATCGTAACTACCTAATACTCGCTGCTGCTACTGACACTATAGATGGAGATATTGACGACTCTAGACCATGTGTTTCAGATATCGCTTCTTCTTCTTCTTCTTCTTCTTCTTCTTCTTCTTCATATTCCATTATTATTGATAACTGTTTCAGATTCACGAGTCGCTTGCAGGAGGAGGAGGAGTTAAATCCCTCTCTACTCGAGTTCCGATGATAAAGCTCAGCTGCGGATAATTTTCTTCAAGATATCGATTGCCTGTGATAGGTGTTGATGTATGGCAAGTGTTAAGATGAGAAGAAGAAGAAGAGACGATAATCGATATATCAACGTGGATGTAATGTCTTGCGATATTGCAATCAGCGTTGGAAATAATATACATGTATGAGGCAGCATATAGGAAATTCAAGAGAGAAGAGAAGATCAACATGGGTAGTAATGGAATTCCCATACGTGCCAATATTCGTTACCACCTTGCATATAAATCTTGATTGGGTCAGGTGCTGCTATAGTAGCAGCTGGATTGCTAGTTGGTGACGATGAATATGCAGAGTATAGCGCATCTATTGTCTGGATTCCTATCGTTGGCATATAAATATATATATATATATATATATATATATATATATATATGTATATTATGTATATTATGTATATATGTATGGATCATATCAATTATTTTGTTTGACACACAAAGTAATAATACCTTCATAGCGTATGCAAACTACATTGATAGTAGTAACTCACATAATTGATTTCTATATTATATGTTCCATGCATATAGCATCATATGACCTGAGACTATCCTAGCAAATGGAGCAAAACCTTCGTCATCGAGATCTGAGAAAGATGATTTTAACAAAATAGAATAATCATATTATTATCACTATGCTGTTACAACAATACTCATATATCACAGCTCCCTCCACCCCCCCCTTTTCTCTCTCTCTCTCTCTCTCTCTCTCTCTCTCTCTCTCTCTTACGGAGTTATTTATAGTTCTAGTAGTACATACGACGTATACGCTAAATATTAGCGGTGTCTCTGGAGCTGCACAACAATAACTACTACTACTTCTCACGTGTGTTATCCACGAGATTGATAAAAACTTCTGTCGTTGTCATCGTCCTTAAGGACCACCAAATACATTTAATTTAATTACATTATTTGCGGAAGAATTTCCACTACACACACACACACACACACACACAGCATATACACAGCACATGCACTACCACACCACCACACGCTATTCAGCATTGATTCCAATATGATTCATACACAAAGTAGGAGGTGGCAGCTGTTGGAAGAGCTATGATCAATGGCAGGGGGTATGACATAAGAATAAGAAGAAGAAAAAGAAGAAGAAACAGCACCCTAGCCTTGCCCTAGAATCAGGAGCAAACGAAAGGTACCTTTGCAATAACAGCATCACATTTAGTATAGAGAACACTTATCATTATCACCATCACCACCACTATGATCATGTGATGATGATAACACCCACCCTCTTTTGTTTGATTCCTTGACTGGGTCCTCAGGAAGGGGCCTCATTCCCCATGCTTCTGAAACCCTGGATGATGATGATGATTGAGATGATGAAGATGATGATGATCATCATCATGGTGGTGGTAGTGGTCAAGAAAAGACCTCCATGATGATACTTACAATTGATCAATCCATCTTGCAGCAGCATTGATCATCATCATCGTCATCATCATCATCATCATCATTGTCATCGTCTCAGTAATAAATGCAATAGTCTTCTAACTAATGATGATACTTATGTTACATATATTATAACGTACGTGATGATACTTATGCTACATATATGTTATAACGTACGTGGGATCTCCATTTATTCCAAAATGGGCGACGAAGTTCTCCTCTACTTTAAAGAATTTGTTTCCAGCATAGAAACCAGTGTTTGCCAGTTGTAAAAATCGCCCAGATGCATATGGCGCCCAGCTATAAATAATAATAATATAATCCTTAACAACAACGCAATCAGCTGCAATGAAGTAGTAAACAATAATAATAATATGATTATTAATAGTAATGATAATAGCTGGGTGACAATAATTCGTGGTTCTTCAATAGCTTCTTCACTCACCCCATATCCTCCTCCTCCTCCTCCTCTTCTAATTCCTATAATGTATGGTATTTTTGCTGACCTATCATGCACTTCTAGAATGACCTCCCCCCTCTCTGTATCTGATATCTGTACCTAATAAAAGAGAGAGAGAGAGAGAGAGGGGTCAAATATGATGATTTGTTAACGTTGTTGTTGTTGTTGTTGTTGTTGTTGATGATGAATGATGATGATACAAAGATGGTGTTCTTCTTCTTCTTCACCATCATCATCATCATCATCATCATCATCATCATTTTCCCTTTTTATTTACGAGAATGATAAATAACCCATCCATCCATCCACCCACCCATCGTTATCATTATTACTACTACTATACCATACCAGCATTTTAACATAGGTTGTATCCCAGTCAAAACTTGATGTTTTGGGAGGAGCAGCAGGACAGTGACATTGCATTTCAGGAGCCTAATAATAAAGGTGTTGATTCACGTTGATATGTAGGAAGATAGGAAATGTGCTGCTGCTACTTAAAATTGACTGAGTAGGTAGAAGTACCTTTTTAGCCTTTCTTTGCTTCTAATTGTGTGTGTTTTTTGGGATGATGTCACCGTGCATGTGATATTATATATAAATTTATACATTATATCGCATGTTTAGAATGTAAATAATATTGCCTTTGATGGTATTTCGTGACCAATCTTCTTTACCTACTGCTACCACTAAAACTACTACTACTACTACTACTATTGGTGTTGTACCATAGTAAGATCTGGATTGTAGTATTTCTCGATTGCCCCTGCACACACACGACTGCAGGTCATCCTCCTTACCTTTTATGGTGGTACACAGTAGACAAGTAGTAGTAGTGGTAGTAGTAGTAGTAGCAGTGTCATCAAACATATCAAATCAGCCAAATTCGAACACACACACAAACACACACACACACACACACACACACACACACAATTATGTATTTGTGGCAATAACAACAATATTCACATTGATTCATTCTTTGTTTTATTCAAATATCCAAGATCACGCAAGTAACTTTCTGCTCGTTGGAGCTATTGTATACAGCCAATCATTTCATAACTGCTACATCATCCACATTCATAATGATAATAATAATAATAATAATAATAATAATAACAATAACGATGTTAACAATTGGACGATAGAAGAGAATCTTAGACATCATCTTACCGTTAGGACACAAAGAAAACAAGAGGCGGAGGAGGAGGAGGAGGAGGAGGGAAAGGAGAGAAATAGTAGGAGAGCCATACCTTATTTTGCGGTAGTTGTTGTTGTTGTTGATAATGATGATAGCCTTGATTAGTGCTTCTTTTGTTTGAAGTTGTTCCATCAGTTGTGTAGGATGAACTCTCCTCCTTCATGGGGTTTGCAGTACTACTACTACTACTACTACCACTAGTAGTAGTATTAGTAGTAGTAGTAGTAGTAGTAGTAGCAGTAGATGCTGTTGTTGTTGTCGTAGCTGCTGATTTCTCGATTGATGATGACGATGATGATGAGGGTACATCATCAAGTGTTATTTCCTCTTTTGTTTCCTTTTCATGAATATTATCACTATTATTATTATTCTTATTTCTGTGATCATCTTGTTCATCTTGCTTATCATCCTTGTTTTTATCTTCTACTTTCACATCTCTGAATATCACACCATTTCTATTGCTCTCATGATCCTCATCCTTCTTCTCCTTCTCCTCTTCCTGGTGTGCCCCAGAGTTATTTAGAGAACTACTGGCAGAGGTGCTGGTGGGGCTTTTTATCCCAGCATAAGCAGCACTAGCACTAGCACTACTTTCGGCATGGGAGGCTCCCTCCTCCTTCCCCGTTATTTGCTGCTGGTGGTGGGTTGATGTAGATAGTGTTGTTGCTGCTGCTGCATCATCAGTGCTCTCATCAACAGAAACCACCGTTGTTGTTTCGGTTGGGGGGGAGACTACTACGTCAGATTGGCGGGGACAAGAGATCTCTTGATTATTCGTTGGTGGTTTTGGTGACGTTGATGGCGGATTTGATTTGGTAGTTGAGTATACAGTGCTCTGATTCTTTTTCGCTGCTGCTGCTGCCCCACTTGACGATGAGGTGTCGGAAGGATCAACTGGAGGGGACTTGGAAGAAGAGACCTGTGTGTATGTATGTATGTGTGTGTGTGTGTGTGTGTGTGTGTGTGTGTGTGGTATTTTTGATGCATAAACTAATCCAAGCTAATATTGTTACCGAGCTTTTTCCAGGTTCTTGCTGCTTCCTCCTCCTCCACCTTTGCAGCACAACGTGTTTGATCCTTCGCCAACCTTTGCGCGGCTGGTCTTTGACTATTTGACTTACTTTTGTCATGAATCTACGAATGACTTTAGAGCGACAGATGAACCTATACAACAACAACCACACACCGATGATCATCACTTGAGAAACACGCTTTGGACTTATATCCATCTACCACCACCACCATAATCATCATCACCAACACTACCACAACTGCTGCTACCATGGCTACTGCTGATGCTGCTACTACTGTGGTGGTGGTGTTGGTGGTGGTGGTGTGCTTGTGGTGGCAAACACCAAACTACCAGTTTTTGATTCGTTGAATACGTGTGGGAATAGAAGATACTCCCTCCTTCTCACCACGTTCTTGATTAGAACCTAAATCACTGGAACTTGTGAGATTTGATGTGCTAGTAGCGTTACTGGTTCCTCTCCCATCTTCATGCTTTGGGTTGTCGCCGTGAGTCAGCAGCCCGCTGCCAAGAAGGCCTCCAGTGTTTATAGCATCATCATATTGTCGGCGATTATGTTCTTCTTGAGCATACACGCTTGGAAAGTAGGAGTTGTTCGTAGTAGGTCTTTGTGATACTAGGACGGCTGCTGATAATAGAAGCAGTACCACGAGGAAGAACACAGAAGAGACCGATTGTACGATGATGATGCGACGACGATCCAATTTGTAGTTGCCAGATCTTCCCGCCCCACCTCCTTCCTTCTGATTTCTTAAGAGTGGCTCCATATGAGCTGAAGGAGTAAGGGGGGTCGCGCAGAAATTCGCTTTGCAGCCTTGCCAGTGAAGGAAGACGACTAAGTACACAACACACATTAGATCAGGTTTGAATAATCTGATGAGGACATGCATTTCATACAGCTGCCCAGTCATTCCATATCTCCCGAATCTAACTCTTTGATCATTAGTGAAGATCAATGCTGTTCCTGCCAACTCAGATTGAAATCCATGCTCTCGCTGGACAGGGTAGGCTAGTAGGGTAAATACGAGGGGGGGACCTGTTCGGCAAGGACCGAGAAGAATGACACGTGCACTGTTCAGACATAGCAGAGGGAAAAGGCTCACTCTCATGCTGGATATTAAGGTAATTTGATACTAGAGACATGTCCAATGTCATGTCGCTTTGAACGTGGAACCTGCATCCACTCGATATTTCTAAGTATGAAAGCGACAATGATGTTTTGATGTCGTAAAAGAATATTCCCAATGCAAATACTATTTCATGCACATGTTTTTGTGCACATATGAGCATGTAAATAAGACATAATATCGGAGCCATGTTTCGGAAGTAGAAGATGGATCAATTGCTCGGAACAACTCACCTCTCTCTCACCCCATTTCCGAAGAAAAATCCAGCATGGATGGAGCCCTGTTGAAGACTACGATATTCACAAACTCGCCCCTTCTACTACGAATAATGACTGCACATAAAATTGCCTTCATCGACATGTTTATGTTGCATGCTGCTTTCTGAAGAGACAATAAACTGCTTATCCATATCAGGAACTAACACAGAAGCAAAGACAAACTTTAATGCGTCCCTGTCTAGTCTTCACAGTCTATGCAAAAAGGTGTATGTAACCGATTCCTCTGCGTGTCGTCATATAACAATAGTAAGTAATTCGTTGATTTTTTTGGTCTCAGATCGAGAAGTTTTGGTGCTGCGACCATGAAGATAGCGATGACGACCCCCTCCACTCTCCATACGCATCCTTCGTTGAGGATGATTCACCCAATTCAACAATTCTTGATAAGTATCCATCTTTGATTGCCCTACGGCTCCTGGAGCAGCTTCGTATGGGTAAATTTAGTAGTATTGAGTAACTAAATTTCAACAAGGCAACGTTGAGCAGCTAGATACTGTTACTCCATAAAGATCACCACCTCGATTCAACAACTACGCAGCTCTAAGGGCTCTTTTCGTCCATCCCCAAGATGACAAATCTACTGCTATAGCTGGTGATGATGAAATAAGGGCACTCAACCGTCTAGGTAATTAATGTCACCGTTGTTGCTATTACTACTACTACTACTACTACGGCTACTACTACGGCTACTACTACTACGGCTACTACTACTACTACTTATAAGTTTATCTTGTTGGGTATACTGAGAAATATTGCTCCATGTTCTTCACATCAGGATTCAAGTTTCATAATCTAAATATAAGTTTCCACCAATTTCTGTGTATTGCGACTCCTATTGGTAGTATTGTGTAGGCTTAGAGTAAGAAGGGGGAGCAGGGGAGGGACGAAACATTATATCAACAAATCCAGTAGCCAAAAAGAAAAAGTAGTAGAAGTAGCGACGAATAAAATTGTACATTGACCGATGAAAAAGTTTAGATGTTTTATTCAATGATTTTAGCATTCTCCTCTTCCCCTCCTCCTGTTTGTTGTTTGATTATCATTAGAACGATTGAGAAACCGTTACTGGCTAGGGGAGAGTGTATTTCCACGAGAAGATGACAACAACCCCAGTGGTTTGTGATGATGTAGAGGAGGAGAGGCTGTGTTTTCATTCAAAGAAGTTTCTAATATACTAAATCACAACTACTAAAATAGACTACCACTGCTAGGAGAGATTGCATAGAGTTAGATTGTATGTAAACAGCTTCTATCTTGTAGTAATATATAAACCTTATTGTGGGCAGCTGATAGCGCTGCTTCTACTTCTTATCGCCGCCTCTGTCCTCACAAGGGTCTCCACAATTGCGTAGTCATAGCAGATAACATAAGGTGGGAATCTTGATGATCTTAATGATGATGATGATCACGACAGCAGCAGCATGTTGAATTCATAGAGTGATATATGGTTTTGTCCACGTCGTTTTATGTCGCCGGTTGCTGTTGTGATTGTCACTGCTGGCTGCTTCTACTCTTCCCCCCACCACTAAACCCACTTCTAATTTTAGATCAGCATTCAACGTTGGTTCAATTCTGAGAACATCTGAGGTAGTAGTAGTAGTAGTAGCAGTAGTAGTAGTAGCTTTAGTAGTAATAAGTTGAGCATGCATATTATGGCGCAATAGCACGGCTCACAACGTACATACCATCCATCATCATCAGACCTATCGTCTATTAAGTACAATGTTGTTGTTGTTGTTGTTGTTGTTGTTGTTATAGTGTCTTGGTGTCAAGAAAGTTTACCTATGCGGCTATACGCCTCTACCATCAAAGGTGAGGGAGGAGGGAGAGAAGATGGTGATAACGTTACGATTACATTTACTGCCTATGATTCCTAACAATGCTACAGGAGGAGTTGCAGCACCAACAACAGCAAAAGTGTGAGGTAAGTAGCAGCAGCAGGCCATTGGAACGATCTGCTTTGAACTCAGACAAGTATTTGGAATGGGAATGGCGACGGAGTGCTTCTCAGGTTGTTGGCATTGTAGACACAATCAACTAGTAAGAGCAGCAGTATTTTAAGATAATAGAAGAGGGGGGGGATGAGAACACTACCATCGTGTGTGTATTTCAGGTCGTCGATACGCTTCTTAAAGAAAACTACACCATACTTGCTCTTGAAAACAGTGAGATGTTCAACATACCGATCATCATCAATATCATCACTATTATCATCATCATCATCATCATCATCATTGCTACATTAGTAGTAACAATAGTAGTAGTAGTAGTAGCAGCAGCAGCAGCAGCATTCTCTTGCCCACTAGCACCATGTTTCCCATGCATTTCAATTGTTGATGTTCTCTTTTTGTAAGTCTATTGCACTAGTCAGTCATAGCTTTGTCTTCTTCCAATAATCCAAACAAAAGATCTGCCTCCCCTTTCTTCTTCCGACTCCTACAACGGAAACAACGTGAAGCCCGATGATGATGATGATAATGATGAGCATGATGGTGATGATAATTTCTGTGAAAAGGAAAATGCTACTAGTATAAAGATGTAGTAGTAGAATTACCAGCAATAAGCATAGTAAAAGTACTGATATACATGAGTGGACAATCCTGTTCGTTTTGTAATCGTGGTCATCGTTCTAATTAAACATTACTCACTAATAGCATGTGCAGTTGGAATCTCTCTTTACCTTCAAGGTGTTCCAAAATGCTTCTGCGACAGCACTTGTACTAGGTGATGATTGGATGATAATCCAGCATGACAATAAGGGGGGGAAACACACACACACACACACACACACACACACGTAAGTAGTAATATGGTTATCATAGTCGTCGTTAATTTAATGATAATTATATGATATCAGGTATAAATACAATGCACGTACGTTCTTGGGGTAGATAATGATTTAAGGTTATTATTTTCTTGGATATAATATGGCAGGCAATGAGCGTTATGGTATCGATCGCTATCTCTGGAGCAAGTAAGTTGCATCGAGGACATTGAAACAGCAGAACCACCAGATAGTAGCATTAAACATCATTTAACCGTGATCTGAAGCCACAGAGGTATGATGTTTACAGGTGTAACTATACTGTGGAAATACCGGTGTATGGAAAGAAACGCTCTCTCAACGTAGCAATTGCCTTTGCTGTAATTGGCTATGAATTATTAAGACAGTACCAACAGGATCACCACAAAATATGACAAAGATGTGTCATTTCCATGACTTATTGTTGGATCATAGTAGTCATAATGTACTTGCTAATATGCAGAGGGCAGCTGCTGCATTCCTATTTGTGCAACGAACTAACAATACCGAAGATTTCGTTTGTGATGAGAATGATTTCGCCGATATTTGGTATTTGGCACAGATAACATATATGTTTGTAGACATGTATGTGTGTACATATATACATACATCATGTGTGTGCGTGTGTGTGCGTGTGGCTACCAGAATTTATTGGGGAGGATCAAACTGTTGTTACCTGCTGTACGTGCACGGCGCGCCGATTATGACGTTCATTGTGCTTGCAACATTACGACGTATTGCTTTGTACGACATAAGTCTACCACGATGTCTAGATGTGTCAAGCAGCCCCTGCTAGCCTAGTAAACATTTCTACATTTAGGCACCAGCCCCAACTACACAGCAGCGCTTATCTAGCTCATATTCATTGCATTACTATGTGTGTCATGTTTGATCAAATAATAGACACAGCAATACACTAATCATTCAAAATTGTAATGCAACATCGCATGCAGCCGTGAAATCTTATACGTGCATTGTTCACATGCTAGATAAAGCATGCACATCTAGACGTACAGACATGAATGTGTTGTGGGCAAGCGCCTATCACGCCACATCATTGCAGACACATGTTGACTATTGTTGTGCTCTCGATGTTTGCTGCATGGGAATGAATAAGCCATGGATTTGCATTTCTAGATTTGTCGCAAGCTATTAACATGCATCCATCACAGCAGCGCACATGCGTTCAGACAACACAAAAGTACAACGTTGTTGTGCAGGACAACACATTGTTTCTCGATCATCAAGCGAGTTTATGTCGATCTGGCGGTATCAGTAAATATCAGGGCCATGCAAGGGGGCTGCACAACGATGGCATACAAATACCTGGAGGACATAGCTAGCAAATCAATTCGTGCTGTGGAAGCTAGCCTAGCCAACACGCCACACGATAGCTGCACACTACTTGCATGCATTGAATCGAATATGATGATGCGATTGAAATGTATGCTCGGTGTGCGTTGAGTATTACGTGTGACTGTTACATCATGCGTGTAATACTGAAAGCACTTGTAACCCTAAATGGCATCCATATTGCAGTAGTGTTGCAATAAACTTCAAATTCATTAGCTCCTTCCGTATTTGTTTTTCAGAATCTTTTGAACCTAGCCATAGTTTTAATAAGTTTTCATATCTAACATTGTGTCCTTGTCATACTAGATTGACTCAATAATTTGCTGCTAAGAAGCAAATAGATTTTCCAATGAGGCAATGTTTCATTCATAAGCAGTCCAGTTCAACACAACAACACGAACTACTACCACTACTTCTGCAATAACTTTACCTTTCGAGCATCTGATTTAGCACGATTTTTCTCTTGAAATCGTTGGGATTTTCTCGTATGTAGTTCTTTCATGCGGACTTGTTTTCCTCCTCTTCTCCTCTTCCTAAAAAATTGGACAAATATTGCTTGCATTGTTCATCTATTCAACATGGATCAGTATCGACTACGACTAATGGGGAACAAACCTCACAGCAGTCAAGAGTACTCTTTGTTTTCACATGATGATATTTGTGGATTAGTAATGTACAACCCTGTATACTCAGGGGCATTCAATATCGTCGCAAAGTCAGGAGCCTCTGGATTATTTCAAATTATGAGTCTTAATCTTAATTAATGGTTAAATCATTCACA
The DNA here is from genome assembly GCA_000320545.1 of Bigelowiella natans CCMP2755. NCBI lineage: Eukaryota > Cercozoa > Chlorarachniophyceae > Bigelowiella > Bigelowiella natans. Next base: position 46,444 of record ADNK01002391.1, read on the forward strand.
GTTTTAGTAGTAGTATGTGGTAGTAGTAGTTGAACCGTATGGCTGTTGTTTGGGCAAGGGTCTGAAAGATAAGGGACCCGCGTAGTTGGATGACGACTTTTCAAATTCTACATTGATCGTAAAGAGAAGAACCACTAGTAATTATTTAAGAAGGCTAAGGTAGGCCGTAAGGTATGAATGGTAATAATGTAGTTGATATTGATATATCACCCTCTCCCCCCTCAAAACATATGGCCGTTGTTACCTTCTTCCTCTTCTTTCTCCATTTCTTCCTGCAGCTTTTCAAGTGCGGTGGTAGGTGCTCCCAACGCATCTTCTCCTTCTGATAAATGGACAACGACAGACAAAAACATGAAATGGGAAGGGAGATTATATATCATGTGTATTGTCCAGACAATAATGCATAGCTACAACGATCAGACTATATATACGAACAACACATCAAGAACCCAAAACAGATTAATATCTGCTATACTTATACGCCGACACTTCTTTTTCTTCTTCTTCTTTTTCTTCTTCTTCTTCTTCTTCTTCTTCTTCTTCTTCTTCTTTCCAAACATCATCCCAGTATGATTGCTCTTCCATAATACGACTACTACTACTACTACTACTACTACTACTGCCACTACGATAATTGATTTCACTACTACTCACAACCATCAGAGGGAGGCTCATCAGGAGGGGGTAGTGGCTCATCAGGCACATTCCATTCTCTTCTTATCAAGGAAGGGTCAGCTTCTATATCTGTTAGTCCTTCTGTCTGAGCATCTTCATCATCAATCTCATCGTCACGAGCAGCCTGCTCTCCATTTTGTGAAACAACAGAAAAACACGACGACTTAACAATGTTGGTGTGTAGTAACGATATTGGCCATACACTATGCTTGTTATCCTTCGCGTTATTACCTGTTGCTTATGTTGCTCAAACATCTTGGAAAAAGGATCGTAAGATGGAAGAACCCCTCTGCTCCTAACAACAACAACAAAAACAACAACAAGAATGGCAACCCTTACAACAACACAACCCTTTTCCTCTGTCTACAAACAACAGAATGGCCCTTACAATAACATACTTTTATCTTCTTTTGCTTTCATTGCTTAAACAACAACAATCAATCACGGTTACACAACACATTGTTTCTCTCATTGGGTAGAATTACGTTCGAATTTCTTCCTCAGTTTGCTGTTTTGATGGCGTAGCTCTCTCCCTTCTATGAGTTTTCTGTTGCCTGTAGTGGGTGTGTGTGTGTGTGTGTGTGTGTGTGTGTGTTAGTGACGAAAACTCATCACCATTATCATCATCACCATCATCATCATCATCACCATCTGTAAATCGTACTACCTATATTCTGCGCCAGCGTTCTTCAATTCATGCAACTTGTGTATTAACGCCTCTCTGTGGAAGAAGACGAAGAAGAGAATGGACGCACAAAGAGGGATCATGATAATAACACACACACACACACACACACATTCATATTATCATCATGATATCATAAAAACCTACCGTTGATCACCATCATCCGTCTCTCGTATGGCATTTTCTAGTTCTGCTATTTGAGCCTAACGATGTTTTGTACTGTCTTGTTAGTCACAACTACTATTTTTTCTAAAATAAATTCTGTAAAAAAACACGTATATCTACATATACTTGTTTCTTAGTGAGAAATGGTATTATTTTCCCAAGTTATCTCGGTGTATGTGGTACATAAGCAACAAAAGCAACAAAGGCTGAAATGTACGGCCAACATCTGACAAAAGAACGCGACCACCTTCTCTGCTTCATGTGCATCTTTATATTCCATCACTCCTTCCAGCTCGTTAAGCTGTTTCTACAACAATAATATCAACCACAAAGAAGAAAATGATGGCAGGAGATGAGAAGAGAGAAAGAGAGAAAGAGAGAGAACGACAGATGCCTCATCAAATTTGAAAATACGCTGCATCATAATCACTACCTTCTTGGGCGCCGCTACTACTACTACTACTACTACTACTACTACTACTACTACTACTACTACTACTACGACTACACACCTCACGCACTCATCAATATAAACGATTTACCTTAAGTCGGGACTCTTCGTCGTCGTCGTCATCATGATGTTCTCCTCGAACAAATCGTCCTCTTTCCTCTTCTTCTTCTTCTTCTCCGTACCCAGCATCTGCTAACTCTTTATAACCCCCTCTTCCACCGTGGATTCTTCTGCACATTGACATATGATGGAATCACTACTAGTATCACTACTATGTACTACTGTTACTTGTACTATTTATTATCCCGCATTAGAAAGAAGTACCTTACAACAAATGCATTATTATTACCTGAGAAGGACCCTGAGATTGCTGTTTCTTATTAGCGGTACTGACGATAATAATCGCTTTTTATGCCTCCTATCTAGAGCTATGATCTGGTGTCGGTCAGCAGTAGCAGCGTTAAGGAGGCGATGATGATGGTAATGATAATCACCGGATTGGACCAGTAATAACAACGCAGTAATCCACATTGCTGCTGCCACCAAGATCAACAACAATACGAAATTGAATATTGAAGGAGAATAAAGAAGCGTGAGGATATGCGTGTTCCAGGAAGCCAAGGAGACTTTGTCTGGAGATTGTGACGTTTTCGTTGTCTTCGGACTACTACTACTACTACTACTACTACTTACATGCAGCAGCAGCAGAAAGTATAGTACTGCAGCAGAGATTAAAGCACCGTAATCCATTGCTTCGGAGGACCAAATGATTTTTTTTATCCCCCACCCCCCCCTTATTTTCTATGTACTACATGTACTCAAAAGATGTACAACTCCTCGGTTGGGCATCTTCTCATTTGCCGACGAGGATTCATATATAATAAAGCGCGACAAAGAATCATCACAATTTTAGCTAAAAACGCAGGCCAATTACTGTATTTATCCAAAATATGAAGATTACTCCGGTACTGCCAGGCACTCCATGTTTTCAAATATTCAAAAACTACTACTTTGAGACCACATAACCAACCTCCAGATCAAAGAAGCATCTACCTACTCATAAGATGATAGCCCCACTCGTGCTATTAACTCATTTTTTACTTCTCGTGGAAGGGTCTGTTAGAATGGGAATCCTTCAGAATGTAAGTAGCGCCTATGTTGTAGATTGTTGGTATACTGACTGGGATACTACTCATTGATGATAACAATTTGCCAGGACACCAGCCAATCCAACACAGAAAATCAGAGACATTCGGTTAAGCTGACCGGTGGTGCTCCTCACCGCATGTAATAATTTGTGAACGAGAGAAGGCATGAGAGAGTTGGGAGGGATGGATATCGGGACAGTTGATTGAACCTACGTTCATTTCTCCTCCTCCTCCCCCCCCCCTCTACTCGAAGGTGTATGGCAAACTATGCGCACTTTAACGGCATGAGTGACACGGAAAAAGATTTAACTGCACCAATGGTGATGTCAAACCAGTAACGACTACGTAACATACCCTTCAATCCTTCATGATCACGATTCATAACATAGTTATCACAAACTTTTTCTTAGGCTGAGGGAACCAAAATTGGCAGTGGGAAGAGGGTTGGTGGCAGCAAGCACAAGCCTAGGAGAGTGCACATTGAAATGCATAGAAGCTCTGGAGAATTCTACATTTATGTGTTTAAGGTGCCAGTGTCAGGAAGGGGGGAGAGGATGGCTTGGGAATAAAGTAGAGAGAGTGATTGTTGAATAAATGATGGTTGTAGTAATATCCCCAATGTTTAGGATGAGAAACAGAACTGCACGTTTTGAATGTTGGTTCGATATTCATAGAAAGCGACACATTGAAAAATTTCCATATTTTGCTATCCTCTTCATTTCCTACTTGTTATCCAACCATTCTCTTTCCATTTTAGAATGACGCCACAAAGCCAATCAGTTTGTACACTAGAGCCGACAACAAAATCACGGTAACACATACATATATGAAACATTTATACTGAAATCGAATAGAAAAAGAAAATGAAGAAGAATAAGTTAGAGGAGATAATTAATTCATTCAGTCGTCCACATGAAGTATATTGTTGTTTACTCACATGGGTCGATTGACGACTGTACAGGACTCTAAATTAGACTATACTGAGTGTATACGTATGCCAATACTGTGCTGCTCTTCTTTGAATGATCCTATTTATCTCAGGCAACATTTGATCCTACTGAAGTCGTAGTTACAAATACAGAGGTATGGTACATGTATGATAATAGCAATCAAGTAGTAGTAGTAGTAGTAGTAGTAGTAGTAACCACAAATACAAAGGAGGACAACAACAAAGAAGATGATGGTAGTAGGAGGGAGAGGACGTAATATTTACTCAATACAACAATTATGCTTATCAACCGTCGTACTAGCAGTGTGCTATTGTTACCCCTACTGTATATCATCAAAGTGATGTGTGTGGTGTCCTAACAGCTCCCCACCACCACCATTACCCTGTGTGGCCTCTTCCTCCTCCTCATCATCATCTCTATCAGCTTGGAGAGAAGCAATACAAGCTCACGGCAACAGCAGTAAAGGTTAGTCGTCACTGTGGTGTGTGTCCCACAATCATATTGACAGACTTTCAGTCAGCAAGCGAGCAACACCCCCTATGTGTTTGATCACTTACGCATGAGATTTACCAGCAGCAGAAGTAACAATACTAGTAAGCTTGAGAGAGGTTGTTGTAGAGAACTCTCTCTCTCTCTCTCTCTCTCTCTCTCTCTCTCTCTCTCTCTCAAGCGACACCCATTAACCATTAGCTGCAAAACAAGTCACTACTGAACAAGAACGAAGTGCTGTTATGATTTATCGAAATAATACGAAGGTCCTTGAGCCAGAGAAAACAGATTGTAAAGTCGGGAAGACTTGTACGATTTCAATCAAGGTTTTGAGTCAGTCAGTAATCTACGGTCTTATTTATCGACGGAAGAAGATGAGGAGGAGGAGGAGGAGGAGAGGAAAAGTGTAGATACATGATAATCCAAAGATGACAACAAGCTGCTCCTTGCTTTCGTGCTGCTCATTGCTTAGACTTCCGACGATAAAGTTCTCTCTGATTGCCTCTCGTAATTATCATTCCACACATACACCCCCATATGTTTTATGTTTAACTGATATTGCTATCATATTGAAGTCGAAGAGAGGATGATGATGATGATGATAAGGTTAATGATTATGATAAGGTTAATGATTATGATAACGGTGATGTCGTCAGGTACCTGAAGAATGGCTACCTTTTGAAGCCGTACTATGTGCTCAATACAATGTTCCGAGCCCTTGAAAATGAATTGAGCATCACCGGTAAGTAGGTAGGTAGGTAGCAGCCTACTACTAATAAGCAGCATAGTAGTGGTAGTAGTAGTAGTAGTAGTAGTAGTAGCAGCAGGAGCAGCAAGAGTAGGAAAAGAAGAGAACACTATTTACAATTTCAAACTAAGAGAGAAAAAGAATGAAAAAAAGTTACAGTTGAAAAAGAAAGGAATCATATAAGCCGTTATTAGCACATTCGTTGATTTTAAAGTCCATTTGTTTTACCTAACGTCATCTTCTTCAACATTAGTTGATATGTTTGTATTTATGATATTATAATTTTAGAGGGTATCTTCAGAAGACCAGGAATAGTAACAAATTACAATGCTGTAATCGAGAAGGTGGTAGTCGTTAGATGTTCTTAGTGAAAGATGATGCCAGATATACTGTTGGATTGCAATAATAAGCAACAACAAGGCATTTGAAAAGTTTAATGACGTCGGCACATTCTCTCTCTTCCCCTCCTACTAACAAGCTCTCTTCATCTTCTTCCTGATGTCACTTTCTTCGTTCGCCTCCTACACCAACCTCCCACTAATCTAAATGGAACATTGTGTGGTCAAAGGCGAGGGCTGGGACCCTTAGTGAGGAAGACTCTGAAGTCAAAACTAAAGCTGGTGAGTAGCAGCAGCAGTTGAACTTACATTTTCACCCTAATCAAAAGAATTGAAGATATGGTTTTCGAATCTACAAAGGAGAGGAGGAGGAGGAGGAGGAGGAGGAGGAGGAGGAGCTTTATAATCATCATAAATGTGCTGCTATGATTTACTATTAAGGTGCGCTGAAGCAATTCGTCAGAAGTGAAATTCCTACCATTATCCCTGATTTCAAATACCAAGAATTCGCTCAAACAGCGAGGGAACAAATGAAGGTAGTACTGAGAGCAGGAACGATGCTTATGGTGGCGCTGTTGGTGGTATGGATGGTAGAGTATAGCAAAGTCATTTTTTACTCTCCCCCCCATATTTTCTCTCTCTCTCTCTCTCTCTCTCTCTCTCTCTCTTTCCGAGTGTGTTTGTGTGGGTGTGTTTGTGTGTGTGTGTGTGTGTGTGTGTTGGATAGCAAGCCTGGTGTGATCATGTCCATATTTCTTACCACCACTTGCTGCTCTTGTTGATCTTTTACGCCTCATCATACCACTTTTCTTCTTCTTCTTCTATTGTGCTGTTCTCTCCCATATCTACGTACTACAATCAGGGAGCCAATGATAAAGAAGTTGCACTCTCATTGTATGAGCAGCTTCCAACTTACAACAAATTGGTACTTCTACTAATACCACCACCACCACTACAATTACTACTACTACTACGACTACCATCTCCACGATCTATAAGTAGTAAGAGTACCTGTACCCTGAAGAGGAAGGAGGGGGAAAGATTCATATTAGACCGAGTACTTACTCAAATACTACAAAAAAAAACACTCATCACTTTCAAATGATCTTGCTATGTTACTGATCGATGCTGTGAATGCTGTCTGTCATTGGGGTGCATGCACAACTACTGCCTCTAGATGCTTTTGACGCTTGTGAAGTGGTTAAAGCTGGTTGTTGATGGAGTCGATGTTACAAAGATGGCTTGGTCAAACCTTGCAATCTGTTTCGGGCCAACGTAAGAACAAGGAGAAGAAGAGGAAGATGATGATGATGATACTACTACTTTGATAAAAGAAGACAATGGAAAGATGATGATCATGATCATGATGAGACGATCGCCACGACAGTGCCCTAGAAATAACAAAGGACATTAACGGGAGAGGAACAAATAACACAAGAGAACTTCCATCTCCTCATAGTGTAAAGTGCTATTTTCTTCTTAAGCTAACAATAGTAGTGTTGCTCATTTTGTCTGCATGTGCATTATCATCAGCATTATGCAATGTCCTTACACCGGTACCGACGCCATCAAATGTGTCCAAGACGCTCCTTTAGTGAACAAGATAACAGAGGCACTCTTTCAGAGCTTGAAGTCAAAAGCGACACTTGTGTCAATGAAAGTCCTCGAAGACGACATGTTCTGATGATGACAGTTGTTGTGAGCGTGAATCATCATGGAACTGAAGAAGCAACGCTTGGTGTAGTCACGACTAGCTGCTGCTATAGAAGCATAGCTCAACAAGTTACGTACGGAGGAGAATTTATGAGTAGAATAACTTACATGTGTGACCTGCTGAAACTCTGATGATCTTTCTACTATTGGTTATTTAAAGTTGCATGTCATCACTAGCTTATTCTGAATTTGCGAGTGACGTCATACCACATCTAGCAAGCTAGACATGCACACACTCTAGACATGCTAGTATGCAATTTGTACGTAGTAGATCATTTGGTTGCGCAGCCAAATATTTCTAGATTTGTACGTATACTATACAGATATATAAATATATATGTATATAAGACGGATGTAATGAAATATTTAATTTTTTTCAGTCATCCTAATGTAGCTGCGTGCAATGCAGCGGCTACAGCGCTCAAGTTGCATGTGTTTGTTTCCTTCATTGTCACATGTTGCATGCAAATGAAAAAACATTGGAAATTGGTCTGTCATGTCGTGCTTTGCCCAGTTGCGCGCAGCAGCGCGAGCTCTTTTTTCTGTTTTTGAGAGGCGTTTTGTTCATTCGTCGCTAGGTGACTGATGACGCAATATCGAGTATGGATGAAGGCAGCAGTCTGTTGTCTCAATTGCTTTCTCAATAGGTAGCAGCTAATACATGTCCTCCCCTGTAGTATAACCATTTGCGCTGCTACTGCTACCACCCACACCAAGCTGCGCCTCTTCAGAAAGAGCGGTGGTGTCGTAACTACTGCCATTATTATTCGAATAATAAGGCTCCGAAATGACGACTTGTGTAGTAAGTGTAGGGTCATTGGGATCCAAATCAGAGTATGAAGCGTTTAAAGACTGATTCGATGCAGATGAGTGGCGACCAGCTCCCCCCCCCCACCCGATTATTATTCTTACTTCTGCTACCACCCACAATACTATACCCACTGTCTAGGCTGCTGCTGCCTTCTCTCCCACCAAACATCTCGGCCTGATATCATATGGTGATCATGATAATAATGCACTACTCAGAGATACGACTTTACACACGAATAACAATGCTATCATGTTCTCCTCCTCTTCGCCTCTTATTCTGTTTCCTCTATCTGTACATGATATGTATTTGGTTGTGACGCGCTTTACGCATAAAAGCAGCACACCACTACTACTACTACCTCAATTTCCTTATGTGATTTCCCCTTAGTCTCTGGCACTATATAGTAAGAGAAGAACGATGCTACTAGGGTAATCTGGAAGGGGGGGGGATAGCAGAGGAGAGAAACTTGAGTTTAAAACATCTTCTCATGAATTCACGACTACATGCATCAATGCATGCATGCATGGATCACGAGAACAACACCATCAAGCCAGACCCAGGGGTAGCAAGGATTTCATCATGATCACATCATCAATCATTATCATCATATTCGTCATCATACTTCCACTTGTAGTTGTACCAAGAGCTACTACTACTGCTACTACTACTACTACTACTACTACTACTTCTACTAATATATCGAAGAAGATGATGAAACTGCTGTTTCTGTGTTAAATTATTAGCTGACGAAAGCGCCATTGCCGGACTGCTGTTGGTAACTCTCTTCTCCCCCCTCCCCCCCCCTTTCCTCTCTTTCTGTTCTCTAATTGAGTTGCGAATAATAGCAGCATCAGCTAGTCAACTAGTAGTCCCTCTACAATATGATTGTATAGTACCAAGGCAAAAGGCAAGAAGGTATACGATCCAAGTGCGGTATTAACAGCAGGAAAGAGCAGCCCGACTAGAAATGAGGCAACCTACACAAACATCGTATCACTCATCAAACATTGCATCAACAATTTGTTTCAATGATGTCATATGCTGCTGTTGTTGTTGTTGATGATGATGATGATGATGCCAGTATTGTGTAATGATACTACTATACCCAATTTATGCATGAACATGCCCCCATTGCTGTTGCTCTCTGGAAATGAAACAACAAGAAGACGGAGAATGGGGAGGGGGTGGTTGTAGTGATGGTGATGATCGCAAAGATGAGATAAGATGGCCGTGCAGCATGAAGTAGGTAGGTAATATTGGAGAAGGAGGAGGAGGAGACTATTGGGATGGAGTAATGAACGATATATAGAAGTAGTAATGATGATGATGTTGATCCCGCCTACTGTCTCTCTAAACATAGCTACCTCAACAGCCCGAAGAGTTCTGCAGTTATTCGCCCAAGGAAGTCGGGGACCCAAACCAAACTACCACCAATAGGAGGAGGAGGAGGAGGAGGAGTATTGTAAGAGAATATTTTGTATACTAACTACTACGGCGAAAGCAAACAAGCACCAAAGCA
>ADNK01002390.1:0-22293 GCA_000320545.1 Bigelowiella natans CCMP2755
TGTCGTCTCGTGTCGTCTCGTGTCGTCTCGTCTCTCTCTCTCTCTCTCTCTCTCTCTCTCTCTCTCTCTCTCTCTCTCTCTCTGTGTGTGTGTGTGTGTGTGTGTGTGTGCGTGTATGCGTGTATGTGTTTCTCTCGTGTCTGTTTCCCTTTCCCCATCTCCCTCACCCAGTGCTGGAAGAAGTCCTCCGTTGACGTATCATGGACGATGCGTTTGGGCGCATGGCCTGTCTCCCTAGCCCCGCGTGCCGGTTCCCGCAGCGTTGTAAATAGCACAAAGGCGAGGGGGGTGGCAAGTAATCCTGAGAGTACGAAAGCGTTGCGCCACCCGTAGAGCTGCCCATACCTACAATAGCACGATCAAGAAGGAAATCACATTCTCTAACATATGTGTGTGTTTGTGTGTGTGTGTGTGTGTGTGTGTGTGTGTGTTTGTGCGTCAAGAAAATGCACCTAGATCCAGCGCCAATGGCAATGCCAAACCCCAGATACACCCCGGTGTTGAATATAGCCATAGCCGTCCCCAGGTATCCTGCCGGAGTCACGTCAAACAACAACGATTGACCGACGGGGACACATCCCGACATAGCAGCCCCCTAGATGGTAATAACAGCAGTAGTTGTGATAGCTGTGAGGGGAATGGATGATGCTATTGAACACGGCGAACGAATGTTTATTTGCGTAATCTATGGATGATAGGTGCATTCTCTCCGAGACGACGATGATCCATCGTTTCGCTTGGAACTCGCGAAGGTCCCGACGGCGTCGCTCATGTGCTGTGTATGGCTCCTTGCTTCGTCGAACCTGCATGATGCGGAGGACTAGAAGCTGGTTGTAGCTTGTGACGAACCCCATCAACGTCGTGGCTGCGCTCCATGTTAGCATGCAGTAGGCCAGGAGGTGGACTCTTTGTGATATCTAGACACGCAACGCAACCGAGAAGAAGAAGAAGAAGAAGAGAAAGAGGAGGAGGAAGAGCTCAAGCGTATACACCCCATTCGAATATTGAAAAAGACGAAAACCCGCAACCTCGAGTAGCTTTCCGATCGGGGCGGCGGAAAGGGTCTTTGCGAGTGTGAATATTGGCCCGACGAGAACAGCATATTGCCAGCCGCCATTAAAGCCCACGTCTCTCTTGTGAAACGAGTGTTCATATTGGTAATATGCGTCAGATATTGCAACTATAGAGGACATTAATCACGAAAAACGCGAGACTCTAAGATCATCGTTAAAGCCACCTGCATGGCCACTGCGACGGCAGAGAGGAGGTATGTATGCAGGAAGTTGATTACATTTGTGCCGGTCACGATCAGCACGAAGTACCACGCGTACACGCTCGATTCTAATAGCGTGTGGGTCACAAAGCAGGTAAGCCAAAGGCTCGGTGGTCGCAACTGTGGGGGACACGAGGAGACTTACTTGCGCGAGGCTCTTCCGACCCTGACTCCATCCCGGAACTGTTTATTAATCTTCAAAGTGGTAAGATATATGTCACGAACCGCTGGAGTACCAGCGGATTTAGGGAATAATTCGTAACGAAAGTCATGTCGCACGACAAAACCCCCTTCTGCTTCTCAGTTTAGGCCTTCTCGCTTGCGCCCGGATGTGTTCTTGCGCTGTGTTATGGGAGCACGCGGTAGCGATTTGGCCATCTAACCGGATTTATAAGGAACGACATCCGAATTTGTTTGTCGCAGGGAGAAATTACAAAGATTCCGCCAGATATTCCCCAGTCGCAGCTTACTGTGGCCTCTGGCAACCTCAAAACCCTCCCCCTCCCTTCTGCTGCCCATGGCGCATGCCACGGCCAAAGCGGACAAAAAGGAGGTTCAAGATGTCAGACACGTGGTGTTTCTGCACGGTATATTTGGAAGTACCTTGATTGACCCTAAATCAGCTGGTGAGACCAGGTAGGCATCATCGGTAGAGAAGAGGAGGAGGGAGGAGGAGGGAGGAGGAGGAGGAGGGAGAAAGGGAGGAGAGAGACATGGTAGTCTTCTCCACGAATGTTAGTCCTTTACATCTTAACCAGATATATTACGGCATCTGCAAGTCTTGGCTTCCACACTCCGGATATCCGCCTTCCCATCGAGGCAACCAGACATTATATATCTTTGCATCGACAACAACACCGTTATCTGTGCCCCCCCCCCCCCCCCCTTTTTTATTGAAATCCGATATCGCTTTCTTTTGAATCAGTGGGAAGATGGTAAGCAAAAGACCGACGGGCTGCTACCGGGCCAAGTGATCGAATCTGTGGGGCCTGTCAACGTCTATGGTTTGCTGCACTGATAATGAACCCTTTGGTGGGAGACAGCGAACGATTACGATTACTGGTTTTACTTATCACCCACTCAGGCAAATTTCTCAACTTTCTGCGGAAAACATTTGGCAAGGATTTGGTGCATCCCTTTGCTTACGACTGGCGACGGGACAACCGAGAGTCTCGCGACAGTCTCATCAAGAAGCTCGAAGAGGTGAGTTTGGTATTCCTCTCTTTGTCTGGTCCTTATTGAGCCACGGCGATGGTGCTCAGATCAACAGCAAGCAGGGAAAGCCGATTGTAATTGGACATTCCAATGGAGGTCGCTTGGTTAATCTAAATGTTGCTATTATTCATGGTCGCTATGATTGATAGAAATCCGTGTTTGATATTGAGCCACAATGCGACGAGAGCAATGATTCCTCCTTAGGAATAGTAACCTTCTTGGCGGTCAATGAACGGCCGGAGTTATTTTACGGTATTGACACACAAACCTTTGATGTTATGTTGCTGTTTAGCTCAGATGCTGGTTGTATGTGTATCACGTGATGTTCATTTAGTATGTGTGGAACAATTAGGTGCTATATGCGTCGGGTCTCCGGTACTAATATATTGCATGTGCAACCTGAATAAAAACCATCCCTATACAGTCACAACTCTCCTTCATCATGCTTTAATCATCAGCAGCAGCAGCATAAGTGACATCTAAGAACTGCTGATGGCAACGCTAATCAATTTCTTCTGCACCATTGTTAATCTCATTGGCTTCGTGATTATCCCCCCCCCGTTTACTATCATCCTCCCATCGTGAAATTTTGCTGCGACTGGTACTCTTGTTATCGTCGTCCATTAGTTCGGTCCTGGAGTGGGTTTCATGCACGATTTGCACAGCTATAATAAGATCGGATTCAATAAATCCGTCCTCTCCGCGCACGTGTGTAGTATTATCCACCTGCATCTCTTCTTGTTCGTATGCAATGTGTGTGTGTGTGTGTGTGTGTGTGTGTGTGTGTCACAAACGCTCTTGCCGGGAGAGGTCGTTGATTTCTATACGAAGCCGCCTTCTATTTCTATTTCAATTTCTCTTTCTTACTGTTTCTTTCTCTCCCCCCCTCTCTTTAGATATCTCGTCTCTACCTCTCTCTCTCTGTCTCTCTCTCTCCCTCTCCCTCTCTAGTTCTTTGTGTGCATGTGTGTGTGTGTGTGTGTGTGTGTGTGTGTGTGTATTCCTTTTTTAGCTTTTCTCTTCGATCTTTCAGGTGCTTATGACCCATGCAAGCTATTTTTGTTTCTTCAGTAAGTTGCTTGTAGAATGAGACCTTTAGCAAAAGGAAAGGAAAAGGGGGAGGGAAGGCGAGAGGATGCCTACCCGAACTGTGCCAAATGTATCCCAATTTCCTGCAATTTTTTGTTCTCTTATGTTGTGTTTGGTTTCGCTGTTCTCTCTGTGCTAGGCAGCAATCGAGCAACAGAATGCAAGCTGTGGGACGGAGCCGGTACATATTTTCTGCTGCTTTCTACGATGAACTGCTGCTGATTATGATGAGCAAGATTCATTGGAAACACGACAAAGTCCTCTTGTTTCTTGTTATATGAGGCAACTTGTTGCTGCTCGTTAGGACCTGGAAAATTGGACCCAGTCAACGACATCTTCAACGTTGTCAATTCGTATACGCACAAACACACATACACACGCGCGCGCGTTATATATATATATATATATATATATATATATCGTATGGATCTCTAAGCTATTATGGGCCAGCTAGCTGTATTGGTTGTCTTCTTCTTCCTCACAAGAAGAGTAGACGTTAGAGGACTTCAAACGCACGCACTGATCTATCTATTCTACTCCTTCTTCACTCATTTGGAACACCATCATCATCATCATCAGCAGCAGCATCATCGTCGTTATCATCTTCATCATCGTCATCATCAAATTTCAGGCAGAGGAATGGAAGAAGCTCAATCTGGGGATCTTCGGAATGCAAGCGCCTCGCGGCTATCCTGATCCAAAGTAGTCGGCTCTACATTGCATTTGTATTATCTAGTGGTGATGATGCAAATGGGGATATGGTGATGACGACGACGATGATGATGATGATAGTAGTAGTAGTAGTAGTAGTAGTGTAGTGGTGGTAATGGTGATGGTTGTGGAGCGTCCTCATTGTTGCTGGCAATATTAACGTATACGATACTCGTTCAAGGGGAGAGAAGTACATGGAACACCTCCGAAACGCACTTGCTTCAGGAAAAGGTGATGCTGTGACCCAAAAAAAACTGCTTGGGGGCCGTTTGTATAGGTGGTTAGGAATGACCGATAATGAGATTTCGTGTGTGCTGCTATGGGACATCTTCCCGGTGCTTGCCTTGTGCTTTTAAGCTGATATGTAGTGGCTTTCTATGCTGTTGTGTATTCGTTTGAATGCTTTATATACATGCAGCGGTGCGCTCTCTCATCAACAAGGTAGTGGCGGTGGTGGTGGTGGTGGTAGTTGATGATTCATGTGAAAACTAGCGTAATCAGTTAGTGCCTGCACACACATTCGCACCCAAATGCCCAATATGTACACACACACACACACACACACACATATATATATATATATATATATATATACATACATTATTATTGACGATTAAAACGGAAGGTGAAGGAAGATCTGCCCTACCCTCCAATCGCCATCGTCGCGTCAAAAGCACACAAGACGAAGCTAAACGCTACGTTCGATGCCGGGTACTTTGGGACTGAAAACGCCAAAAACGCAAAGGAGGGGGGGGGGAGGGGCGTGGAGGAGAAGACGAAGCCCCTCCTCAAGAGCAATCTGCATTTGCTTCAGTGGGAGCTTGATGATGGGGACAATCGGTAATAAGGACAGCACCATTATTATTCACTACTGATTGGCCAGCAGCTGTAGACGTGTTGATACTTCTTTTGGCGAGCCCTTCCCCTCCTTCATATATCGTATCCATAGTTCTGACCGTTGCGGTCGCATGTCGTATATTAACTCCCCACCCCATCCCGCCCTCCCGCCCCTCTCGTTCCCTTTCCCCCTTTTCTTCTCGTGAAATGGGGCGGGGGAACTGATGATGATGATGATGATGATGATGATGATATAGGGTGCTGTTTCACAACGCGATGCCCCCTCGGGGAGTTCCAGTGGCTGCTGTCGTCCCAACCACACACGCCCATGGTGAGTGACAATTGCAGTGGACATATCGTTGTAGTCGCCGTTAGAGTCGGTGTGATGCGTTTGGGTGTGAGGGGCATCCTGCAGCTTGATACTCGGTTTGTGTTGCAGGGGAGCTAACAAGTGATTTGAAGGCGATGACACAGGCGCTCATTGCTATGTAAGGCATATGGGAACGAAAAATAATTTTGGGGGGGGGGGAGGGGGGCTAGGACGAAAGGAATGCATGACGGCCACAATGGCCAATCAAACAAACTATGGCCAATAGCGCGAGACTTTTGCAGTATTGAGCAATTTCTTAAGGCTGTTATTTGGCAGTTACCAAGAAAGCGGAAAGAGAGATGCAGACCTCAAGAATAAGGATGGCGTTGCTTCGGGTAATGTCCTCCCCGCCTAATAGTAGTAGTATCGACAGTAGCATCGTACTTAGTGCGATTTTCGAAGATGGTGTTGTGACAGATGAGCATTTCATCGTATCGTGTTGTAGATGAGAAGGCTGCCGATGACACCGACCCCTCCCATGCCGCCTCTGCCCAAAGACCCGACGATGATGATGGGGATAACAGCAAGACACTGGTTCCACAGGCACTTCAGGACGCTTGGTTATCAATGCAGATTGCTGAGAATGGTGACCGTGCCAAATCCACGGAAAAAGCAGGATGGCGGTGTTTGATTTGCTAGGTTTCTGATGAGTTGCTGCGTGTACGCAAACGGATGTGCAGATGTTGTTCCCACTTGCTGAACACATTGCAACATACAATGGATCCATTGTGTATCATGTGCGCATGCCATCACTGCTGCCTGCATGGTCCTCCTCACTTAGTCGTCGATTGCATGGCGGCAACACCAACGACAGCTAAATGGATGCAGCACGTGCAGCGTGTCACACATGCGCATCACGCTGCGATGCATGGCAAGCTAGCAAGCATTGACTCAGTGCAAACCATTGTTGTGGAAGTGTGCTTGCAACGTGAAGATCGACACGTTGGAAGCCACAGAAAGCAAAATGCCAAAGCCACACATGATCAAACAAAATGACCACGTTGAAACACTGCTGATGACAATTCGACATTCGTTCAATTGACACAATGCACAGCTAGACAAACGACACGCGCGCTAGCACGGTGCGCTGCTGAGTGAAGGAGAAAGAAAGGAAAAAATGATTCGGGATGCACAACATTGAAGTTCACCACACAACGATGCATGATTTGAAATTCGTGCTCAAACGATGCTCCAACGCAAGGTGTGCTGCCATCGACAACAGACAATGCGACATCACTGCTGAACTGTGGAACTGCCAGTGAGGCGCATCCAGCACCTCAAACGGCTGGGAAGGCAACGCGTGCTACTGCTGGCCTGCACGCTGGCACACAATCTCACCCGTTCCAGCTGCTGGGCTGGCCAGCGTTGTCGCGTTCTTGCATTGTCGGACCACCCAGCTAGCTAGCCGTGCCAGCTTGGGGACTTCGGCACAACACCTTTCTCTGAATTCTTGCACGGCCTGATGAAAGCCATTTGCAACGTGATGGCGTGCGACGTGAAAGTGGTTGTGTCAATGAAACAATGAAACAATGATGACAAACCGCACTTCCAAAGTGTTCAAGACACTTGCAGTGTGCGAACCGCAGTGCCTCGAACCAACTTCAGAAAAGGAGGATTTCGGGGTGAAGAAAGCAAAGAGAAGTCACAGTCCTGAAGTTGGCAAAGATGAGGCACGAAAGAAAACGACACCAGGAATGGAGGATGCACCTGGAAAAGGGTGGACGAGGATTTTCCGTGTGGATTCGCTCACAAGAAGTCTCTCGTAGCAGGTGGATGCAGTGGACACTGAAAAGCGATGTCGACGAGAAGGTCGTCGCAGACGTCATGTTTCAGATGACGCAAGTGAGAAAAATTGATGAGAGGATCGTCGTCGATGCGACGATGCTGCGGATGGCAAACGTTCGAAAGAATGCACGTGCCGTTTCGATCATGGGATCGTGATCGACCATCGGGGATCGAGTGATCGGAGCGAAGAAGATCCCCCAGTCTAGCAGTCCCAGAAAGAGATCTCTCAGTCCAAAAATGAGATCTTCAAGCTCCTCGATGGCTTGACAGGCTGGAATGCCATTCTTGATTCCTTCTGGTTTCGAGTAGGAGGAGGAGGACCAAATTCTGACAGGCAAGAAGAGCGCGCGTCAACAATGAACAATGAGCGCGTCTCTCGACGCAAAAAAAAAGTTGAAAATTTCGGAATCCCGAGATGTTTGTGTGAAACGTCAAAAACCAACAGGAATTTGTGTCTAAATTAATAGTATTTCCTTGTCGCAGGAAGAAGAAGGAATGCGAGCAACTTCGAGGAGAGAAAAATGCCTCAATGCTTGCTGACCTTCAGGCTACATGTACCAGAGGGCAGCTGCGTCGGGGCAGAAAAATGTCAGCCCATCAGCGTGAGATAGCAGCCTTGAAGGCTTGGCTGTTTAATATCTTCAGTCGCACCATTAAAGATGTAGAGGACGTAACAGGCCTAAGTGACTTGTCAATAGGAGTACGATTGCGCACCAACAACATCCGCATTCCAGGGGAGGTCAGGCATTTGGCCTCTCTTCGCTCGATACATCTGAAAGGTCAGGGAAGAATGACTATAGATATTCCTCCCGAAATCGTTCAGTTAAAAGAATTGAAGACCCTGACATTGGAGCAGTTTTGTCTTAGTTCGTTTCCACAGGGTCTTACAGCTATCAGATCGCTTAGAGTGCTGGACCTGTATGGAAATGAGCTTGAGGGGATTCCTGAGGACATTAAGAATTTGTCACTACTACAAGATATCGATCTTAGCAGCAATTCTCTCCAGACTGTGCCCGAGGGACTGATGATGTTACCCTCGTTGACCTATTTAGACATTTCTATGAATGCTCTGACGAGTTTACCTCCGATGCAAGGGCTCAAAGCTCTCAAGACGTTACAGCTGCATTCCAATTCGCTGACAGAAATACCAGAAGACATTGGACATCTACGACGACTTAAAAATTTGTATTTGCGCAGAAACAAGTTGTCGACAATTCCAGCAGAGATTCAGGGAGCAAAATCCCTCGAAACACTAGATATTCGAGATAACCCATTAACTAGACTTCCGATGGCCGCACTTGGAAAGCTACCCAAATTGAGATATTTGCGTCATGCTGGAGAATGGACATCATTGTTCTGCATTCATGTAGTAGACAAAGTTCATCTAGTGAAACCGTCTTACACCAGGGTCATTAATATGTGCAGGCGCAAAGCAGAAATCCTCCAGAAAAACGTTCTTGAACGGGACTTACCTGTCGTTCGCATGCTCCATGAGCAAGTAAGAAGTGCAGTGATTCCAGACATGGTACATCTGGGTAAAAAGGGAAAGTGCCCTTACTGTTCGTCCAATGACATGTAACAGACAAGACAAGCAAGGTTTCTGCGCTGTGCACTGCATGCATTATCACTATTTGCATGCGTAGATCGGCAAATGTGCGTGCATGTGCGCGGGGACATGTGTCTCTGCAATGAAACTGGCTGTGTCCACACTGGTGTAGCAGGTGAGTAGTGCTACGTAACGTACAAGAGTCAAACATGTGCAATGCATGCTAGAATTGCACCGATCATTGCACCGACGACGATGACGACAGCTGTGTACAATCATTGCAGTACGTAGTGGTCTCGCGCAGGCAGGCTAGCATTGCTATAATCGAGGTGCAACACCTAGCATAGGCGCATGCACGCCGCATGCTGCGAGCACACCATCACACATGGTGTGCTGTGTCACGTGCGAACAAATGGATAGACATTGTTTGTCCACGCTACGTGGGTCATCATGTGGGCTAACTATAGCGCATATATAGCTCTGTGCGATTCTTGCTTCCGATCCGCGTCCGACGGTTGCGTGCATCGCGCATGCATCATGTTTGCAATCAAAGCAGGACCACGGCGAGCGATACGACGTACCGCGTCTTCGCACACACGCATGCACAAAGGCCCAACATACATTGGCGGTGCGATGCTGCGATTGATCATGCACGTATACACATGCGATTTTGCATTCTTCCGTCCATATGAATCTAAAAAGTTGCTTTGTACGTTCTTTATTGTCATCCAAACGACAAGTTCCGAAGGGCTATAGTTTTATCGCTTCGATTCCGACTCCATCAATGTATCAATGAGCTTGGTGCAAGACGTTGTCAGCAGCGTACCCCGGCGGTGTTCACCACTAAACTGCTCAATTTATTGTGACGTTCGCAGGATACATGCCGCATGTGAAGGACATCGTCATCGGACAGCAACAATTATTAGCAAGCGCACGTACGCGCGTACATACGCTTGAAATGGATCTAAGCCATTCCGTTCATACGAGCGCAAGCTGGGATTATGCGCAGATAGCACCATGCCACATGCTAGCATGATAAGCAGGAACGCGGGCAAGCTGGCAAGCATACGCAAGAGACATTTGGACTCATCATCGTTTTAACACTGCAAGACGGCAATCCACTATTATTCACAAAAAAATGGTGATTACAATTCTTCCTTTTGGTGGCAAATATGTGACTATTTTTTTCGACATTATTGCGAGATTCAACTTCATATTTATTCGCCTTCTCCTCCATTTTGAAGCTTCTCGATCTGCTGCTTGATCGATTGGATTGTACCCTTGACATCGTTCTTCGACTGCTCGAATTTCTGCTTCTTGGTGCCTACATTCTCGAGGGCGTTGTTGAGTACGCGCAAGTCTTTTGTGGCTTCCTTAAGCTTGGCAGTGAGCTTGTTCTGCAATATCATGTTCTCGATCTGTTTCTTCTTCAGAAGCAGCTTCTGGATTTTCTTTTGAAGGTACCTACATAGAGAAGTCAATTAATAAGCCAATTGATTAAAAAAACTGGAATCTTTTAAAATGTTGACGAAACTAGTTGATTGAATGTGTCCATTACTTGACGTTGCCTGCAACTCGCTTAATCTTCTGGTTGTATTCTTCCACGATCTTGAACACGTCATGTACCCATTTCTTCTCATCCTTGATCTGCAAGATAATCATAGAATGTGAACATTTGTATTATGTACTAAGATAATCACGTATCTGGGTAATAGCTACCTGATGGACAGTCATAACGATTTCGTCTTTGAGATCTGCCAATGCCGCCTTCATCTGTGATTGCCTTTGCTCTGCAATCTGTTCTTCGGACGGGATTGCAGGTTCACCCATTGATGCTCCTGGACCAGCCTCAGCATGAGTTTCTAGGCAAGGTAGATTTCACAATAAGGATTAGAAGAGGAAGGCTATCATATGATAGGCAACATTTAAATTTTGGAAATCAGTGAGGTGGTGTTGAATTTTACGCTGTCCTCTTGAAGCAAATCTTGGCGAGTCTGCAGCTTCAGCTACAACTTCTCCTTCTGCCACATCGTCACTGTGGACTTCCTTAAAACGGGAATCCTCACTCCAGGTTGGTTGCATAGGGGCAGCATCGATCACCTAATTTAACGGTGACAACATCATTCCATGGAGAGATCTCATAAAGTTAGTTCGTACATGTCCAGGGGCTTCGGAGGCCTCATTGACTTGAGATTCTACTGCATAGGCGAACATGATGGTTGATGCTAGCATGAGCAGGGTTGAGGGGGAAAGGCGCGCCATGGTGCGTATGTTTGGGAGGGGCGCTTTGGGAACTGGATATTCAAATTAGTAAGGTTTTCAAATTCAAAAAAAATTGGATGCTTCAGAATAAATCATGAAAAAGTGCTCAGAAAATGCTTTGATTTAAAAGTACGACAAGGAATATGTAAATATCACGGACAAAACCGACTCTATCCCAACTTTTATGACTTAATATTTTTGAATCCTTGGGTCCAGGAAGAGGTGAGAGAAGTTTGCAAAAAATAAAAATCGGCAGAATCGCATTTATGGAAGGGGAAAACCTTTCGAAATTTTCGGCTGCGACAATGAAGTTGGACGAACCGATCGGCCCTACACATTAGTCAAACCCATCATTTGATAGAACACAGAAATACAAGCCATTTTTATGTAACGACATGATATCTCTGCAGTAACCCTTAACCCAAGCGAGATGCATGCGGGCTTGTTGGCTGGCACCGGCAGCGATGGCGGCATTGAGCTTGGTGATGATCATCCCGAAAGGGTCTGGTCCAGGTGTGGGCTCCCTCGAAAGTCATCTTACACATCTCCGATATCATCATTATATTTTATTCAGAACTGCGGTTACAAGGCAAAGAAGGATTAACCCTTTTATCTAGTGTGAAGCACCCATCTTTCCGACGTTTACGAGCGGCGCAGCAGGGGCACACGAAGGCAGAGGACCGCATCTTCCTTATAGAATCAGGTTTGAGAGAAAAAAATTCAGAAATTAGCTGCTTATCTGACAACCGACCCGGTCTTCAGCACATATGGTCCGGTGTGCTCTTGATGCCGAGTTCCCGGTAGAAGAGATCTGGTGCTGCTTGGAAGATATCGGAGGCAAGACCTGCGGTGACATCGAGTGTTTGCTAAAAGGGCAGTCCGAGCGAGGGGGACTTCAGCAGGATGGTGCGGCTTCAAACAATGCAGGGAGGAGTTCGGACCAAAGGACGGTTCCTACTGGGCTGATTACTCGTGCTCTAATGCGAAAACTCTTCCCCTCCGGTATCATAACCCACCCCCGGGCATGAGTGAGGCAAATTTATTATATGACTGCGTGCCGCTTTATCTTCCCCCCATCCGATTCGTGGTGATCTAGGTAAATGCCCTGATGCCGTTGCGGTGGCTTCGATCCCAAACCAACCTCACAACTTCGATAACCCGAGCAAGCTGTCACTTATTTTGGAAGATATACAAGTAACCGTGTTCTTTCATAGGCTGTATGTATTTTCCGCTATATTCTTTTTTCGAATCATATTTCTCAGGATCCTGGGAACATCGGAACCATTCTGCGCTGTGCGGAGGTACATGGGTTATAGTTCGTGTGAAAATTTTAGGAGATGCACTATGGTGACAGCTGTGTTTATGTGTATATGAGAGAGAGAGAGAGAGAGAGAGAGAGAGAGAGAGAGAGAGAGAGTATGCTTGTGCGTGGTAAATCGATGATCGGAGAAATGTGGGTTAGTTTGCTGAAGATTGGGTGATTCTTAGGCATTCGGAATTCGAGACGTCTTGTTTATCTGCTCCAATATCATCCCGTCAAAACCCCTTGAAAATGCTTCAGCTTCTCCTTCATTAGCTACTGCTTTTACCGATACTAAGGCTGCTGCCACTTCTCCATGCTCGGGGATCTCAAGGTTGGCAAGCAGCGGAGGCCGTCCTCTTCTATTTGCTCATGTATTTTTTTTGTGTGAGACATCATCGCACATTTCAGCACGGGTTTTATTGCATTAGGTTGTATTCTCGGGTAACGATACGTGCTTCGATGGGTCTTGCTGCCATACATACAAATAATAATGACAAGCATCGCACTTCCCTTCCCCTCCCCACTGTTATGTCCCCATTTCGTCGCTCGGGGAATAAGACATGCTTTGTGTTTCAGGGTCGTTATTTAGGTCACGCCTGAGAATATTCAAAGACGTATCCAGTGCAATACGATTTCTCCAGAAACACAGCATCCGAGTCATAGCGTCAACTCCCCACTCAAACTCTACAGCTCTACAAGGTTATGTTATGCTGTTGGATGTACAATCATTAATTCTCACAATATATATATCGCATTTATGCCCCTCAGCATTTCTGAACGCATTTGGCAAGGTTCCAGATGCGTGCTACGCCCTAGCAGTGGGAAATGAGGCCTCCGGTATATCGAAAGCCTTGCTGGATCATTCGCATGCTAAAGTGAGAATTGAGATGCACGGCGACATCGAGTCGCTCAATGTGGCTGTAGCGAGCGGAATACTTTTGAATCGACTCACGGAGAAGTTGCGTGGAGAACAGATTATATGAGCACAACGTTTGGAGTCATTTCCGTATCAGTCTTGTGAAGAGAGCCGTGCAAAGTGGTGCGTTCTCTTAGTTGATTCTGAAGGCCTTGGCCACTCATCTAGATGATGTGATGTATGTGAACTAGATATGGTGACAGTATTGTTGTACAGCCTGTCTAGGCCAATGCCGTACGTCGACATGTCATATTTTTACCGCGGCCAATGTCTTGTTTGCGCTCCGCGATTGCAGAGATAAAATGCTTCGCTTCGGTCCGTCTGACATCTCTAGATGCTAGACATGCTTAGATGCACGTGCTAGCGTGTCTTGCTCGCCTGCTTATGCGCTAACTTTAGCCAGAACAACAGTCCGGCTGCTAGGCTACCTGCCATGTCTTGACGTACGTGTTAGCTAGCTAGCTACGATTACAACAACGTACGCACTTTCAATCAGGGCGCAGGTGGATGTGACATCGAAGGTGTTGGGTACGCAAATCGTTATAGATGGCATAACTTGGTCTGCGCAACGACCAATGGTTGTTTGCAACGACTGATTCAGACAGAGTGACCCTAGCGGCGGCAATGGAAGGCTTCGATTTTCGATCATGTAAGTGCTGCACAAATTTGAACAAGTTGCGCATGATCGCTGCACCCGCATACACTAGCATATCGCATCATTATGAGACATTCAAATGTCATTTGCGTGGGAGCGCTGTTAATTGCGAGCGTACATGCAGAGATCTCAATTAATGTGTCACATGACTGCCTGTGCGTTTTATATCAATGAGCTAAGTCCACAGTGCATGCACTACGCTTTCAAAATGAATTTATCAAGTAGACATGGTATTGCTTCGATTAATACTTCTCATTGTTTCATTTCTCATATTTTCCCGCGCTAGCCTTTGGTTTTCCTGTTTGCAATGCAAAAATGTTTTTTTAAAAAAAAATGGCCGTTATCATAGATGACCAAACATATAAACATATATATATATATATATATATATATATATATTGTACATAATATCCTGGTAGATACTATTTGGCCGCTTGTTGACCAGATCTTATAGTCGATCACTTCTATTACCTTTGCTTCCTTTATTTTCGAAATTTGAGCTTTGATTTGTACTACTTGTTCAAGGGCATGAACCTGTGCGAAGTAGAACTACCGTTGACTATATTATCGTAGTGTGTGTGTGTGTGTGTGTGTGTGTGTGTTATATACAGATATACTCAGACGTCTTATTTCCGTTGCTAATCAGGAATTCTATTTTGAAATGTTCGATTGTGTTTTATGACATGAGGATTCGGATGGCTCGGAGCCCGTTGTTGCTGCCACCATCTGAGCAGCACATCGCCATTATTGAGTTGCAAGGGGCAGGGAGATTGCAAGTTCATGTCGGTAGCTTGATTGTACCTCTGAATTTCCCCGGAGTGATAATAGGCAAAATACTTGTCCCACCACCTATAGTTGCCTCACTTTATGGAATATATAATATTTATATCACACCACCTATTGTTGCCTCGCTTCATGGGATGTAAACACACACACACACACACACACACACACACACACACAAATATATATATATATATATATATATATATATATATATATATATACGAGGGTTTGAATGGAGAAGTGGTAGGAAGTACGTACCATTGAGAGTACATTTGCATCAACGTCGCATGGGAATCAGGAATAGGGAAGAAGTTCGGCTAAGAATTTTTCCAAAATCAGATATATACTTATCAGTATCATCATCCAGGCACTGCCATAAACACTGCTGCTGCAATTGCTATGTGCAACATTTTCCGACAACGATTGTCTTCTTCTTCTTCTTCTTCTTCTTCTTCTTCTTCTTCTTCTTCTTCTACATCTTCTTCTACATCTGCAGCTGCCACTCAGTCTTCTCTGCTACTACTTTCCTACTCCTAATCCCCTCCCCCCACTACTACCACTACTACCACTACTACCACTACTGCTAATACTACTACTACCACCACCACCACCACCACCACCACTATTACCTCTGCAATTGGCATTTGGCCCATTGGATCGAGTCGTTGCCGTGTTTGTCGCGGATGTGGCGCTGGCCGGTGAAGCTTTGATTCCGATTGTACCGTCATATCTTCATCGTTGACAACGCTTTCTGTTCGGCGTACGGTGCTTCCACTCTCAGGCTGCTGTACTAGAACAAAGAGGAGAGCGGGTAGTAGGACGATCACGCTGGGAAACTTGGTGCTTGGATGCACCCGCCGTGACTGATGAAGGAAGCAAGGCGCCCCCCCCTCAGCGGCAAGATCAGTCTCCTCCAGGATATGCTCTTTTCGGTATTTGCTGTAAGACAAAAGTTGAATCATGTCGTAGTATTAATTTCCATTGGAATTCGTCCAGACTTCCTTTGTAGGCGAACTTAGGTATTTTTGGGTCGAATTTTCTTCGTAAACCCGCATCCAACCGCTAGGAATGTAGAAGAGAAGTGGCGCGAGCGAGCTACAGTGTGAGTACGGTTTTTTTTCTCGAGGTTCTTTTTTCGTGGGCAAACATGGCAAAACGCGATGTGTTCTGGCGTTACGACACGACGTGAAAGTGCATATTATATCGGGAATCCTCAGTGTTTATTAGTGGCCAGCGAGTTCGCAAGCGAATTGGTCGCGTAGAAGAAAACTCCGACATAGCAACGGCTTCTAGAAAGCAAGTTGATTTGCAAAGCTGTCATTTTTATGGTAAAATTGAAATTAAGTGTATGTCGTAAATGATGATTACATCCGTATTTGATTTTCTGATGATCGATCCTCGTCAGGCCTGTGCTGACTCTGCAAATGTGACATTTGAAAGGTCCCGCTCGGAATTTCGTATCCGTTTAGCTTGCAGGGCGCGAGGACATTGCGAGCCTCAAAGTTTCTTTTCCAAAGGATCACCACACTCCATACAGCTCTTCGTTCAAGAGGAAAACGGAGCATAGGCACGCTCGCCTTTAAAGCGAAGTTCTTACTCTGACAATTGAGCGCAAAAAAATCTTTCGGAACGGAGCGAATAGATTCATCGTCAGCTGCCTGCGCCTTTAACAAAAGAGTTCCATGGACCTGTAAATCATAAACAAAATACTGATTCGCTCTTCGTGCGCTTCTCGAGCCTTCATATGGATTTAGCGAAAGCACCGCGAAATCACCGTGCTTTCGGCCATTGTGAGAGAGAAGACGCCTGCTATGGGGGGCGTGTTCGGAGCTTCCTCCGCTCTTATTCGCAAAGAATTTTTAGGAAAGTACCAGTATCTCTTCATCGAAGATACAACCCCCGACGTTTGAGACGCTTCAATTCATATTGTCTGCCTCTTCTCGGAGTTGTTCTTCTCCTGGTTTCATTATGCATTCGACGAGTTCCTGGAGTAGTAGATGGAGGGGCATCCCCCACCCCCCATTTTGTACAGATGGCCATGCCCCAGGTGTCTTCTAAGATTGGACCCTTTCTTGCTCGAGCGTCTCGCCTTCCTGACGCAGGGAGTTCAGCCTCTTCTCACTCTGCGAGGAGCACCAGCAAAAGGAGAGGGAGGCCTCCGAAATCACACCCCGGTGGGAGGAGCACCGCTTCTGCTGCTCATAAAAAAAATCCTTCCAATGCCATTAATGCCTCAGAAGGCTGTGGAAACACCGCTTCTCCGAAGGCGCCATCGCGTATCAGAGGAAGGCCGAGAAAGCGCGCCTGCCCCGCAGACCCCATCAGCGCAAAGGATCGAAATCTATTGCTCTTGGCTTTGCAGGGCACGACAGGAGACCAGGCTACAGAAGCCCAAGGTATTAACGCACTATCTTCAAAGCATATGCGTGTGTGTATGTGCGCGCGCGCACGTGCGAAAGGGAATTGTCAAAATTAAGAAGTCAACACATGGCACGTATGATCTACGCGTTGAGAGATCCTACAATGTTCGATATATTCGGCCTGCATATTTTTTGCATCGGCACCGAAGCCGCTTATCGCTTATAACTATTTTATGATTTGCATTTTGCGATTTTCTTTCAAGATTGCGTGTCGGTATTTTGTTAAATATATAGTATTGACCTGACATAACACACCGGCATTTGCCGCTCACCATAGATGTTATCACTACCACAGTCTCTTCATCCGAGGACGATAGTTACTACCCGGATGAAAGAGCTCCAGCGAGGCGGTCTTTGGCTACCACCGAGAACCTTCGCAGGTAGGTCCATAGAGTTCATATGAAAATCCCACCTCAAGACATAATCCTGCCTCATTTGATAAAATGACCATATGACGATTACTTAATGGACACTTGTTGCCCTTCTTCTCTCCCCCCCCTCATCCTTTTTAACGCACAGCCTTGAAGACAATGATCCCTTCTTACGGCCCTTCCATACAATAGTAATGCTACGAATTTGTTCATATGTGTGCGCATCTTCGTCCTGATGTAACTTGAAGTCGTTCAGAGTGTAGCATTTTATAGACGTTCTCTACCTCTTCCAGGGCTCTCGAGATCTTCATCCTGCAGACTTGCCCGTATTCGCTGAGTCCCTTCCCCCAGCGTCGCCATACTTTTCCGATCCATCTCCGCCTTCAGAGGCTGAGGTCAAAATCTTATTTCGCCTAACCCCGAAATAAAGCGTGTTTTCTCCCTCGTTCCAAGTGTGGCCTCCTTTTCAACATCCTACCTTCATTTGTTGAAATTCCCCCCTCCCCCCCTCCTTCCCACCTCTCTCCTCCTCTCCCTTCATCTAATAGGGAACCTCATCTTCAAAACAGGAGGGAGAGCCGACGACGCGTACTGTGGGGGTAACCCAAAAGAGAAATAAAAAGCTGTATTTGCTACAAATAATATCTCGTTTTCTGGGTGGTGGGCTCAGCCGCAGGGCATGCGGATTGCAGATTTAATTTTGTGTTTTTTCTCACCAAAAAACATTGTAACGAACATTTTATTTTGTCTTTCCCAGGGACGCTTGAGGCAGATCGCCCGTGTCGTCAAGCGCATATTTTCCCCACCTGGTGCGAGATTACTTTTGAACTAAATGCATCATGCTATAGTTCTCTCCACCATATGCTTGAATGCCATTCAAACGGCCATTCCTCTTTGAAAGCGTGAGAATCTCTCTCTCTCTCCCTCTCTCTCTTTCTCTCTCTTTCTCTCCAAAGGGCTTGAGAGAAAACACAGAAAGGGGGGCAAGTGAACTAAAGAATAGACCGATAATTTGTTGTCTCGAAGTAGTAATCACACTACAGATTAGTACGACCGGGTGCAATCATGTCTGCCCTAATTTCTCTTAAATGCCCCTTTGGTTTGTGGTGTGTATCGAGCAGAGGAGTCCAAGCCCAACAGCCCTCCCCCGAACAATGATAAACCTCCAAAGCTCTCCCGTCATCACCCTCACCACCAAGATAACCATGACAACCATAACAAGCGGTCCTCTCCCAGTACACCTGTGTTGCCGCACCCGCCTCCTTCAGATACACCTCTTTTGGCGTGCGATGGCACTACGAGAGCCCCCCCTCCAAGCCCCCCCTCCCTCTCACGCTCTCCTGGCACAGGGACGGCGGCGGAGACTCCTTCACTGGTATATTGGAATACCCCCTCACCTAATTTCATTGCGCTATTTATGTTTTGGTAATAGTGAAAATAGACAGGGGGGGGGAGAGGGACAGGCGCAGTATGTTGTATTTGATTCATACATCATGTGTGCAGATGGGAATGGGATTTGGTCTGGAGCCCAGGCGGATCCATTACGAAGACACGTTCCATGAGCCAGTCATTTCGGGTGGGGAGAAGAAACGACTGGCGGTTTCAATCGGTGGCACAGAGTCAGTGGAGAGACGGAAGTCTGCCACTGCCGGTGTCATTCGCTAGCTTATTTCAAGTGAACTTAATAAGAGAAAAACACTGATATATTAGTTAGACTTAATCGTACAGTTTGAAATTTGATGGAGGATATGCAATAGGACTCCCACTGAAGGGAGTGTCGCCCCTCCGTATGTCATCAATGAAACAGTAGCATCAAAAGTAATGGTGATTGTATCCTTAAATGATCAGTTTATGAACTCTAATGTAAATCGCTTGGTAGTAGAATTTCTATCGACCACATCAAGTATAAATCTTGACTTTGGCCGTAAATCATGCATTCGTGTTCAGCATTATGCGAATGCTGCCCGCACAGATCCGACTAGCTCGTTGTTGGAATACCATCAGCCACGAATGTGCCAGCATGGCCAAATCTAGCAATGTCAACCGTGTGGCTATCGTAGGCACAAATGGAGCACATCGTGCGTGTGCCCATGGCCTTTGCATCCATCCTACTTGCGCATGCGCTACAAGCTTCCCTGGCTAGCTAGCAGGCAATGCAGCTGCACACTGCACGCAAACACACCGCACGTGCTAGCATGGAACAATGCACAATTCTGGACGTGTCACGGAAACGATCGCACACCTCTAGCTAGCTAGCTAGACGACTTTGCGCTGGAAAAATTGAACAGAAAGCAAATGTGATGAAATCCAAAATTGACTTGTTAGTCGTCGCAAGAATTAAAGGCCAGAGCCAGTTAGCTAGAGAGGGATAGAGGTAAGCAACCAAACCAAGCTAGCAAGCAAACAACGAAGTGAAACAACAAACTAGAAAGACCTGCTAGCCTGTCTCTCACCCTCATTGAACATTGACGGTCCACCTTTCTGCAAAGGAGGTTCGAAGCGCGGCACAATAGTCTCAGAGCTAAGGTTAAAATAGCTGATCTTCAATCGGCATTCCAACGCAAGAACTGGTTGGTTCTGTCCACAGAGTGTGCTGGCCACTCTGGAGCTGGCTAGCTGGCTAGCTGGTGAGTTGTGAACGACGAATCAACGAACAAACAAAGCGTGTCCAACAGTGCAGCCGGGAGGATCATCGCCGACGTGCGAACTAGATCTAACCAACTAACCATCGCAATGATCACAACTGAAACCTGCTGTCATGTCACATCCGTAACCGCAACCTACCCGTAGTACCAGCGGAGTGGACATGCTAGCAACACGCTCTGGCATCTCGGATGATTGCCCATTCATTTTGCGTCTCTATTTTTTGTTGTCGCTCTCCAAAATTGCTCAGGATTCGGAACTTAATTGGTGAATCAATCCAATCAAGAAACTCCGAGACCCAGGCGGATTCCGATGAAAAATCAGGAATGTTCGAACACATGCTGGGAGCTTTTTTGTCTTGATTTAACTTTCTTTTAGCATATATTAGGTGAAAATGCCCTGTATTTCAGCAATACGTCTTAATCATATCAATTTATCAATGTTGTATGGACACAGCCCAATCAGCCCAAGCTCTTGTCTCTCATCAACGTGCTGATTCTTAATGCGGGTGCAAGGTGACAGCTAGGGAGAGAGAGCCAAAACATCCTGATTTTGCTGGAATTATATTTGTGCCGATGGATGTTGGGGTGAAACATAGAAAGGCGTACAACATGGAGAAATTATACACTTGTTAACACAAATCCCGGTCTTGATAAGCTTTAACAACCCTTTCACGTGCAAAACCAGAATCCCTAGGTTCATGAAAGTACGAAAACTCGAGCCCTGGAGATAGATTTGGGTAATGGAGGCAAATTTCGATGACCAAATTTGCAGGGGACCAAGAAAAGGACAACAAAATAACATCGAACCCAATAAGATTATCAAATGCGATAGATCACACACACACACACACACACACACACACACATACGCGCGTGCGCGCATGAATATACGCATGGTCGCCTCACACGCTTGGATTAATATTTCTCAAAACTATCCGTTCTTTCCATAGAATACGCGTTTGAGCGCGACAGAGACACACCCAGCAGCTTGGAGGGATGGGATCTAGCCATTCAACCAAGAGCAAGGTTTCCTCCCTCTTGGAGGACCTCCTTGATGGGACTCCTCGCGGACGCAAACGGACGGAGTTCATAGAGAAGGTGGTCATCGCACTCATTGTTTTGGTTTAGCGGATAGGGTAGAAATGAGGGAGCATTGAATCGCCTTTCGCTTCGAGCTGGAACAGGCAACTTTTGACTACGTCCCCCCCCCCTCCCCCCCCTTTCCCTATCACTAAGATATGGAAGCTAGTTGACCCCAAGAAGTCGGGGGTGTTGGATGGACCTCGAGCACTTATGCTCATCAAGGCATTAGGTAGAAGTAGTAGTAGTAGAAGTAGTAGTAGTAGTAGAAGTGGTGGTGGTGGTGTTAGCAATGTACAAAAAACCCTAATCTCGTACTCATTGGGTGGTTTGAAAGTGACTTAAGTCGCCCCCCCCTCTGAGGTTGATGAATGGAATGATCTCTGGATATTAGTGGTTGGTATGATAGATCAACAGGGGGGTGGATTGTTTAGAAAGGGAGAGGGAAGGTGCATTCAAGTTGCCGCCTCTCAAGGCAAAACTCACGTTCCACTTCTGCCCCCCCCTCAAATTATTAGCCAAACACTGCAAAGCCCGTGCAATTAAATCCAATACGGTATCATCATGTTACGTCCCTTTTCTGAACGATGTCAGGAATTCTATGATATTTGTATGAATTTACAAATATATATATATATATATATATATATATATATTGTGTGTGTGTGTGTGTATTAAAATGTGTGAATGTAGCGCAGATGTAGGTACACCCGGTGATTCGAAGTGTGTAAACACTCTGTAATTTAGTGTTTGACAAGTGTAATTTCATATAAACATTAGATATATATAGTTAATGGTAACAACCCTCTCTTCCAGATACCGAAGTTATCGAAACAAGGGGGTGTACGACAGCTGATGGGGTTTTCGTTTGAAGGAGAAGACTTTGCTGACGGTATACAAGAAATCTGTTTATAACCACGTGGAAGAATTTGGGGAAAATCACCGCCCCTCCATCGTAGATGTTAATGTGGTATCATCATTCTGCATCGTTGATTTAATGCGTCCTTTAGATCTTTATACCTTTTCATA
>ADNK01002382.1:0-25350 GCA_000320545.1 Bigelowiella natans CCMP2755
TATACTCGTATTACCACTCGCGCTGCTGATCTTATGCTTGTCTTTTTTCTTTATTTACTCAACAAGAGAGAGTGGGGGGGGGCATAGGCACGTCGTGGTGCGCAGGTCATCTGTGCGAGAACGACAGGTCCATTACTTAGCTCCTGTTTGCTATGTTGTTCATTCGCGACTTCTGCTACCATATCTGTTTGTTTCTTTTTTGTCCTTTGTGTATGGATTCCTCCCCCCACCTCACCCTTCCTGAATCGCCCCAAGGGTTTAGGTCGCCCTTTTTTTTTGGGGCTTCTTAAGGGGGGAACCCCCCCCCCCCCCCTTTGGGAAAAATCCACTTTTTTCCCCTAATCCCAAACGGGGACAATTCCCCCAATCCCTTTTTCCAAAAAATCCCTTTTTTCCGGGGAGGGTGGGGGGGGCCCCCCCTCGGCGGATGTCAAGAATAAGAAGACGTACCCCAAAACCCCCCCCCCCCCCCCCCCTCTGACTTCTCATGATTCTACATCATCATTCGTTATACGATCTGCATATTTAGCGGGGCTTTCGAGAGGATCAAGTACTACATCGATCATCGTACAAATCGCACGCAGCGAAGACCGCCAATGCTAAATCCAGGTGGTGGCAGCCATACCGTATGGCAAGCCAATATGCGTATAAATGTAAATATATATATATATATATATATATATATATATATATTCGGCACTCGTTGTTACGGAAATGATTGCGTGGAAATGAAATGATAGGGTTAGGCTAATGGCCGATTTGGATCCCGGTTGAGCGGCAGCAGCGCTGACTCATGATTATACCTTTGTTTCTCAGGACTCGTTCGCCAACAATCGAAGAAGAAGAACAAGACTATGCTCTCCTTCTCACCACGGAAATCAAGCAAGCGCTCGAAAAAGAAGAAAGAGAGGGGCAGCGGTAGCTCCCAGGTATAACAAGCGTAACAATCTAATATTTCCGCGAAGCTCATAGGTCTCGCAGCGCCATTGGCCTCTGCTCATTACTTCTTTCCGCCATCACTACTATACGATATACGACACAGCGCGCTACCGGGAGTGGGAACATCGGCTTGGAGTCGCTCACCGGTGACAGCAAGGCAAACGACGAATACATCAGGGATGCGGACTTGTACGTTGGTGGTAAGCTTGGAACGTGATATCAACCCGCGGAGATATTTTTATACAGCATGTATGATGGCATTGTTATTATGATGATGGTGTGCGATTTGTGTCAGTGAGTTCTTGCTCTGTCATTCTTTTAGTTAGTTATTCCCAGCGAGTTGCGTGGAAGTGTACGCATGCAATTAAACAGCTTCAAAATAAAGAAGTACAAGGATATTCCGATTGCAAACATCTCTACACGTACTGTCCGACATGCTAGTCTAATACGTGGTCGCAGTCAGTAGCTGTGAAACGCAAACGCGGCGCAAGAATGTATTAGCCGTGCCCACACAACTGTGCACTGCGGACAAACGTCATCGAAGATGTGGATCATTTGCTTTATGATTATCTTCCTTGCCCATCGCACACCACATGCCAACGCCGCTTGAGGAATCAGCTCACTGCCATAGTGATGCGCGACGGCCAAACGAAAAGATTCACTTACGATATCATATATGAGAAGTAAACACGCACTGCTGCGCAAAATGCGCGATATTCAAGACTGAAACGATATGCATTTGATTGCTTGCATGAAACACATCATAGCGTAGACCAACAGATTCAACATTAACGCTGTAGCCGCTGCATTGCACAGCTACATTTGGATGACCATATTATTGAACAAATTTAATTCGATTCATTACATCCGTCTTACACCACGTACTTCGCAGAACTGCCGAAGCTTGCAACGATGTTGAGGTTGGTAACACTTCGACTCCCATGACTAGCTACCGCTGCATTTGTAAAATATCTAAACACAGCAATAAATGTGCGATGCAGCTTTCAAATAGGCAACTTTAAAAGTGCACACGTGCATGCAGGTATGTATAAGTCTAGTGTGTGCGACATTACATATAGCATTCTTAGTTATGGGATAAAATATTGTATCCGCGATAACTCAAGCCATTCTCTGGTGTCGCTACGTGCGTGCGGCCGAGTTTTTTTGATGCTTGATTCTGGGAGGCCTTGTTTGACCTGTTAGTAGCGAGGCGCACAGTGTTTGGTGTGAGGCACAAGCACGGCCATTGCTTGCTTCTTAGTGGAATACCTTACTGCAGCGTTTTCGTATTGTGATAAGTGTTCGTTCCTCCTCTGCCTCCCTAAGAGCCGATCATTAGAAATCAAATAATGGCCGACGGGAAGAGTTAAATACGGTCATTCACACGCTGATGTTCTTGTCCAGGACAAGCTCACACGCGCACATACACAGACAGACGATATATATCTATATATATATATATATATATATATATATGTGCAACCTGTTATGATACAATAGTCGTTGGGTTTGTGACGCACAACTCCTGCGTATCTGAAAAGAGCAACACGCAGCTTAATAATCATACGTGTTTTCCTTCGAGGCAATGTCTCATTTTGGAATGTCAGAGAGCTCGCCATCCCTCCTCTCCCAATGCCATATGTGTGAAACGAGCGTCCCTTGCTCTATGCTTTCATCAACTTACCCGGAGCGGTCGACATCGATCCTCTCCCTTGTTTTCTTAAATATATCATTTGTCGTTCCCTCCATTCGGTGGTCACCTGCGACGGATGGGTGATGGGGAAGATGATGATAAGCAGAACGTCAAAGGCTAGGTCACGGGTTTCTTCTGTCCCATCTCTTAATCGCATGCACATTTTATCAATATCCACTCATTCAGCAACTTATTTGTATGATATTGATGCTGCTACCGAGATGGATTTTGGAGGTTGTCATCTTCCTCCCTGCGATGACACATAACACGAGGAAAAAGATGTTAGCAATTAAAACGCTTACGGCAATCCGGAAGTACATCAATGACCCGAAGCACAGGCATTCATGATAGTATCCTCTCCGTGGAAGAAAATAGTAGAAAAACTGCTTCTCGGTTGCGTTTATAGAGACGAATACGAAACCGAGAAACAGTTTCAATTACTACGTATTTTTGCGCGCGTGTGATGTATATATATATATATATATATATATATATATGCTACTGCTTAGGAATATCCCAATGATGGTAGCATTACATCTCGCTGATACTCAGAGAGTGGTATTTTTGATGTGAGTGAGGTGAGAGAGAGGGAGAGAGAGAGGGAGAGAGAGAGAGAGAGAGAGAGAGAGAGAGTGGTGGACAACCCATTTCTTTAGCCCCCAGAACTTTTATCTTCGACTCCATCCCGCGCCCTCCTTTGTAGGATTGTGTCTGTAGCATAGGAGAGGATGGTTAGTTGGGGGAGGGGGGGGAGGGACTTGGACGATGTTCGTTCGGAGGGAAGCTACAGCTCGATTTACTTTTTAAAAAATTAATGCATGCGTCGCTCAGCGTGTTTTCGCGCGTATCGAATATTCCATATCGGATCCTTACGTTCGCAAAGTTCTTCCACTGATTATCATTTGTCGATAGAAACCTGGAAAAATCGCAGCATATACGGTGCTAAATGTCCACAAACACACACACACTCACACTTGTTCAACATTATTCAATATTATGTATGCGTTGTATTACGATGTGGAGCAGGTGGAGTGCTCGATAGGATTTGTTTGAGGCCCGAGAGCTTTCTGCAAAGTTGGACAACTCAACGAAAGCACTACATCTACAAAGAAAAGAGAGGACAGGAAGAATGCGTTAAGAATACATAAACCACCTTCTTGCCAGCTGGTCGAATCTTTGAAACTCTCTCCCTACTGGATGAGTTGTTGCTACTTCTCTTGTAGTAGTTTGGAAAAGTCCTCATGTACTGCGAGGATGCTAGGACATCTAAGGAGTCTTGATTCTCTATGGATATGGCATGGAAGGGGCCAGAAATAATAACGTGTCAGATGCCTGTCCTTCATACCAAATGTATTACGCATAAAAGTGGAGTAGCTGTGATTCTCTAATAACTATAAACATCCGATTGTATTACTTCTGTCCGAAAAGATAATATCCTTGACAACGGTCGACTGAGAACCATGCGAACAAACACTCACGTCAGGGCAACAAACTCATCCAGTATATCCCAATAACGCATATCATCAGCCATTGCTCCACTCCCTCACCTTTGCTGTTTGGGAAATCGGCTGCTTGGAAGTGGCCAGCTCCTGAAGAACGTGTTTGGATTGATATTTGTCATCGAAGGGCTACCTACACATACGTATATACTTCTATCTCAGGGCATCTCACATGATTTGTTGGCCTTGGGAAGAGTCTGGAATGTGTTGTGTCTGCTGTCGAAGCGAAAGGAGCAGGCTCGTAGATGCCGCCTCCGCCTCCCACTGACAAGAAGAAGAAGAACCAAATTTCTATTATTCTAATTGGATCCAAAGACAAGCTCCCCAAATGCATAATCGGCTCTGTGCGTAACAAGCGCGTCATACCAGGTTTATTTCACTCAGGGTCATCATCATCATCATCATTATCATTATCAGTATCAGTATCATCACATCATTTTCCGTGAGAACTACCTGACTGCCCAAAGTCCGCCATGTCAGCCAAACGCTTTACAGCTTCGCCCACGCTGACGAATAAAGAAGAGTCTACGAACAAGCTACCAAGCTAGGATGTAGGCTGAGAATGGAGGGGGAAGGGGCGTTTTTCAGGGATGAGCTTCGTGGCACTTCGCCGATCGTCGTTACTGTCAGTTTTTTTGTGCCAGATTCCGTCTCGGGACTATGTGAAAATAGACAAATTATTATCGCAGTTTACACATGCGAATTGTCAGGATAATTGTTCCTGTCAACGAAACGTCCCATCTCTCAATAAGCTATATCACGAGGAATGGGAGAATGTTTTAGATGTTTGAAGCGTGAAGTATTTTCTAAAAAGTTCGTCAGTGATTGGAATTTTCAGGCGTTTCTTGGCCGTTTTATGTCAGGAGAGAACACAGCGCCCCCCCTCCTCAAACTCTACAAACCGGATCTCAGGCGGTTGCTGTGTAACAATGGCCCTATCGCGGAGCGGATTCGTTGAATCTATCTCCTAGACCCCGCTAGCGACACCAACTACGCTGGTATGCCTGAGCTGACGAAGAAGCTCATCGTCTCTCGTTCCGGGGAGTTCTGCCTTGAAAGCGTCTTTTCCCTTCGCCTGTCCAAAGAAAGTGCGCTCCTCACCACCAAATAACAAGATGCCTTTCCGATCATGCTCTCTTGTCCTTTCTAACCCGCCATTCCCCCCCACACCCCCCCCCCACCGCAATCAGATATACGGTTGACATCAGCATTGGAGAGATGTGTCAACTTGAAGACCCTCGACCTCTCCCAAAACGGGCTGAGAGAGTAAGCGAGTTAGCCATGCGGCAAAGCTTAAATATTTGCATGTGAGAGCGATATACATATTTTAATAGTTGAACCCATCAGTTTTCAGTGAGTTAGTGAATCAGCATCTTCCTCTTCTCTTCTCTTCCTGCTCCTCCTCACTTTCAACCCCCGACCCTCCTTCCCATCAGCCTGCTAGTCGACTACAAGAGAATTGACAGTATGGCAAAGCTCAAGTTCTTAGACCTGAAGCAGAATAGGCTGAAAAATTTAGGTGATTGCTATGTTCCTATTGGTTTCCGATTTACCTCCATTTCCTCTCAATTTTCACACCAGTCCTAAATCACACACACACACACACACACACACACACACACATACTTACAGAGTTACAACTTTTAATATAGTATGTATGTGTGTGTGTGTGTGTGTGTGTGTGTGTGTGTGTGTGTGTGTGTGCATATTTCCCGGCACATTAGACTCTCTTCCTACATGTGAAAGGCTAGAAATTCTTCACCTAGAAGGTCCACTCATCTCCCCACATGCTACTTTCCACAATTATTTTGCCATAGCAGCAAGTTCTAGTTCTATGAAAGTCAGCAAATGATGACGATAGCCTGATCTCTTCGGCCCCGCCGTTTAATGCTTCCCATTTGTCTCTTCTCATTATGATTTTCAGTTAGCAGTATTATTATTGTTATTTAATTAACCCTTCTATCTCTCTTCGTGAAAAGGCAACTTGATCGCAAATGTACGCGAGTTGGAGATCCTGCAGACGAGAGCTCCGCAGCTTAAGCAGCTGTACCTAGAGAACTCTTCGGCGAACCTCCGAAACCCCCTTTGCCGCACAAAGCACTACAGCGAGCTCATCGTGAAGATGCTACCTGGCCTCACAGTCCTGAATGGAATGAGGTCGGGTTGGAAAGGGCGTGCGTGCGTGCATGTATGCGTGTGTTTGTGTGTGGTGATTATGGTGTTTCACGAGAGCAACAGGCACGTAATTCTTCCTCCTCCTCCTCTCCCTCCTCCGTGTCCACCACCAGGCTTAATTACGAATACTCCCTCTACAACCTCGGGAAATCGATAGAGAAGGCGTTCTGTAAGAACGAGGAGGAGGAGAAGGGCGATGATGACTCGAGGACGTCTCCAGCTTCCCGAAGTAGAGAAAACACTATAGCAAAACGATAGATTCGATACCGCGAGAGATGACGAAATTGCTCAACGGCATGTGTCTCATGGAATGAATTCAACGCCTACTTGCTACCGTAGCTGAAGCGAAATACCCTCATTTGGAGCAGTTTCGCAGTCGAATGCACTGCGCCCATTGCGGTTGTAAGGCCTTTCCACGCTCCTCCCTCTAACGACATATGTTGTCACATACAACGCAGGTTCGGGTGTTGAGCTGTGCCCAGAACTAGAAGCTGGGCTGGATGAAGATGTCGACAAATTGGAAAGTAGTCTCACTCACTATGATGCTGGTGTTGATACCGCTGATGATGGCCATCACCATCTTTGTGATGGTAGCGACTTTTGGGAGTGGTGGTTGTGACGATGAAAACGAACATGACGACGACGATGATGATGATGATGATGATGATAATAATATGGTGCCATGGGTTGCAGTAACCCGCGCCGCAGCTGCCCGCTCTCCGCCCCCGAGTTGACATCTTCAATGCTGCAGGTTTATTAGCCTCCTGCAAGAAGCTCGTCAAGCAACAGTGACGGCCGATTACGATGTCCACGATAACTGACTTCCACAAGAATGCACACGGAGAGCGAAGAGCGATACGATGAGTCAGGGTCGGCGGTGATGCGTTATGTCATCGTGTAGAATGACAAAAGGAATCAGTAACCACAGGAGGATTATTTCACCGATTCCACCACATACACGCCTGCATGCATGCACATCTCTTGTTGTTGAGCTATAGAGCATCGCTATGTGGTACATGCACAGTCTCATCTGCATGTAAGACGAATGTAATCAATCAATTAAATGCGTTCAATAGTCATCCTAATGTGTGGATGCCAGTATACTAGAAGGCCCACAGCTTGTCATTAATGCACCGTACCATATCTGCGAACGGCAGGCAGTGCTTTTACCTGCGTGCGGATCCACGGTATATATGTACAATCATGAAAACACAATTTTTAATAATAATAAACCATCATATGTCGCGCATCGATCACGCGCACAATGCAAATAATGGTACTGCAAGTGCGCGCTGTCAGCAGACCAGAAGGCGCACACTATTCATGCATACACATGTATAAGATGGATGTAACCAATTAAACTAAATTTGTTCTATGGTCACTATCCTTATATGTAGCTATAATAGACATAGTAATACACATATATAATATATATATTGTATTACGTGTCTATAATAATACTTATAATAGACATAGTAATACACATATATAATATATATATTGTATTACGTGTCTATAATAGCTGTGCAATGCAGCTACAACGCACATGTGACATAATGTCTTCTTCGTTCGATTGGTACGTACTGACATTTGTCACCACCGAGATCGAAAAGTGCGTCGAATGTCTCGATGCCGCACTCCGTCATTCGCGCGCGTGCAATAAGCACATGCGCATGCGCTCTGTTTTGCCATTCATCTCGCTTTTGACGATAAAAATTCCAATGTTTCATGACATCATCGATGGCTCTTTGAGTTGGTGCCGGGGCAAAGCATCGTTGACTAGTCATCGACGCCTTTAGCACTGCAACGCATACGACCGGTGTGAATTCTTCCCTAGTCCAACTTAGAAGTATCCGGGAAGCTCAATGAAGCTACTTTTTCCTCCTGACACTGAATGCGGAACAAAAGAGACCGAGGGAGCGAGAGACGAGGAGGTGGTGGTGGAGGAGGAGGAGGAGGAGGAGAGAAGAATAAAGAAGCATGAGAGAAGTAGTTTATGAGCACCAACGAGGGAGACTGAGGGTCAAGAGCGACATGGTAGATGAGAAGGGAGCTACACCTTTGCTGTCTATATTGGTTTCGTCCGTAGTAAGGCCAAGGTCGTTCATATAACTCGCAAAACTCTTCAATGTAGCCTGAGCTCTCTTCTCAAACACGCTTGAATGACTGGAGGGGTCTGCTTCAACGCTCCGAGCGTAGTCCTGGGTGAAAGCGAATTAGAGACAAACAGTGAGCGGCAGCCGATGAGAAACCCATCATCATCATCATCATCATCATCATCATCATCATTATTTCGCTCTTATGTTCCTAATTCATATTCCCCTTCTCTTCATCTCTACATCTCTACTCCGCTCTCGTTGTTGGTGGCGAGCAGTGTCATCAATCCGTCTACTATTCGAATCTAACAGTACTTGCACGTGGTGTAGGAGGTCTCGGAGGCGTGCTCTCTCTGAAGGCTGTCGCGCCTGATAGTTGAGTGAGGTGGATAACAATGGCAAACGGAAAGGGTAGGATATATTCGATGAGGGTCAAGTTGATGATGCTGCTGCCGCCGTTGGTGTTACTGCTGCTAAGCAGTACTAACAATGCTTTCCCCTAATACTTTTGCTACTACTACTACTGCTGCTACTGCTATTACCAAGTTTCTTATGGACTGTTGCGTGTTCTCCTTGCCGTGTGCGGAGGAGGCCTCGCGCGCTCGGCTGAGGAATGCTTTCACCTGTGAGATGCGACATCGACGCAACCTTCTCAATTCATCATCACCACCACCACCACCACCACCACCACCACCATCATCATCATCATCCTCATCGATATCATCGGCATCAATGCAGTATCAACAGTAGCAGTGAGAAGTAGAGGCAATTGTAGTAGCAGTAGTAGTAGTGGTGCCGATGGTTGATGGCCCTTTTAGGACAGAGAATCAGTATCTCGGCAGCTGTTCCGACCTCAGAAAGAAACTTGATGAGATGTTGCTTTTGCTCCTGCTCGCCCTTCTTCTTACGATGATACCGGGCGCGGAACCGACTGCTGCTGCCGACAGCCTTCTTATCACTTGATGCGCCAGGGGCCTTGTCAACGAACCCCGTCTTTAACTCATCTGTGATGGAGGCGTTGAGCCTTGGAGAGACTATCATATCGTCCCCCATCGGCACTTCTACCGTCGTAGCTGGGGCCTTTTCGGGGAGCTGTTTCTGGGGCGGAGGCATAGGCTTGGTAGTAATACTTGGGGTCGGCGGTGGTGTTGGCTTTGGGAGAACGCGCTCCTCTACCTTCTCTTTGTCCTCTTCTCCTCCCTTCTCCTCCTCCTCCTCCTCTCTCTCTCTCTCTCTCTCTCATCCTGGCCCTGGCCTTTTTCTTTTTCTTTTTCTTTGAAATAAAAAACTTTGGTTTTTTTTAAGTTTTTTAGGAAAAAAAAAAGGCCGCAAAGGCCAAAAAATCCCCCCCCCCCCCCCCCCCCCCGCACCCCCGCCCCTTGTTTCCGTTCCAAGACATAACCACCATTCATCTCCTTTTCCCACTAAATCTGGGGTACTATATTGAATGCAGCAGAAAGCGTTGCGTCTTTCATATATATCGATAACAGTAATTTTCTGTCGGAATAACATGCGATTGATTCTGCGCGTGTTTACATTATCCTCTTCCTCCCTGCTCTCCTCCTCTTCCTC
This sequence comes from Bigelowiella natans CCMP2755, assembly GCA_000320545.1. Taxonomy (NCBI): domain Eukaryota; phylum Cercozoa; class Chlorarachniophyceae; genus Bigelowiella; species Bigelowiella natans. The sequence goes on from ADNK01002382.1 coordinate 9,975, forward strand.
CTCTTCCTTTTCGGGCTGTTCCACTGACGAAAGGAGCGATTGGAGTTTAGTAGGGGCGGAGGGGGGGGACATCGTTTACTGCAACGCTCAATCAACATGCGCGCGCGCATTGGCACACACCAATTACTCTCCTCTATTTCCGCAGGGTCTACATCTAGCAATACACTTTCTTGAATGAAGGACGTTCATCCGATGTTATGATCCTCCTCCTCCTCCTCCTCCTCCTCTTTCTTCTTTTTCTTCTTCGTTTTCTTCTTCCTACTGTACTACGCCAACTACTACTACCACTACTCTACTACTCTTTATAACTTATTATCATGGGGAAAGGTGCTTCTACCGCTCTCCTCTTCCTCGCTTTCCTCCTCCTCCTCCTCCTCTTCCTCATTCTTTTCTTGCTCTGATTCTTCCACTTCTTCCTCTTCCTCCTCCCTCACACTCTCCTCTTCCTCTTCTTCCTCTGCCTGGCTCTCCTCCTTCATATAGCACATCAATCTAGTCAGAAATGAATCGTGCTTATTAGCGACTGCTCGAGATTCTGAGAAGAATAACTTGGTGCACGCAAGCAAAAGGGGCTTCGAATGTGCCATTCAGCAGATAATGGCATCAGTTGTCATCATCATTATTTTCGGGGCAGACTCGGAATAAACATGGTAAAACTAATCAACGAATTTCTCCTACGCTTGACCCAAGACAAGAAGCATCAGTGGCTTTTCGATCCGCCCAAACTCTCGTGAATATCGGATTACTATTTGGTTTTATCTATGACCACTTCTTCTTCTTTCTCTGCTTCCTCCGGAGCCACTTTTTCTGGCTCCTCCCTCACCACAGGTGGGGTGGGCGGGATGGGCGGGGTGGGGGGGGGTGGCACAGGTGCAGCTGGCTTGTTCTCAGTTTCCTGGCAGCACTTATTCACTCGTTTTTCTAGATCGCTCAAAGCACTCTTGTCCGCCTTATTTTCCTTCAATGAAGCGATCTCGCTCTGTGGGAGATGTATATAAATATATAAATATATGTATATGTATATATAAAATATATATTATTTATAACATATTTTGTGCATATTTCATCTGCAATCGTATATGTGTGGCGATGATATCCATGATGCGCTTGCTCGTGCCAACGTCACTTCATTATTGATTGCTGCATCGGAAGCAGAGAGAGCCAACCTTGAGTGCGTTGATTTCGTCGTCTTTCTTCTTTAGAGATGCATGAACCTTATCCAAAATCTGGACGATTTTATGGATGGAGACAGACACCCCTTCCTTCAATCCAACCATATCCTCCTGTTTGTGGCGCAGAGCAGCGTGTTGTCAGTAGTGTTACCATTAAATTCCAACAAGACCCGAAATCCAGCTATTATTACTACTACTACTACTACTACTACTACTACTATAACTACTACTGATGGCGCTTTGGTAGCGCCGCTTGTATTTTAGCGATTTAGCGTGGGGATGGAGAGCCATCGGAGAGTTAACAGCTCGAAGAATTTTTGCCGCATCTTTTGTTTTATCCTCTCCCACTTCTATGATTCTCGCTTGGAATGACATTTGCTGCAGTAGAGCTTTCAGCTCTGCAGTACAGTCTTCATACTATAGTGTTTCAATTACATTAACTGTGGGTATGGCTGTGGGAAAGGCAGTCGGCATAGTTGTCGGGTTGTCGATGATAACATCCTTGGCTTTTTTCTTCGCCTCCGTCGTTGGAAGCGGCGAAGGAGGCGTCGTCGGTGGGGACGGCGCGGCCTTAACGCAAGGCGCTCCTTCTGAATACAAGAGGGAATATGCAGGTTTGTTTGAGTGGGTTGGTATCAAGTAGTAGGACCCACAAAACGAAATGAGTGGGAGAGAAAGAAAGAGAGAGAGAGAGAGAGAGAGAGAGAGAGAGAAAGAGTTAAAGCGGAGGGGGGGGGAAGCTGTCATACACAAGGCTATCGAGCGGTTTCCCTTCTTCTTCTTCGCCTTTTTCTAGGCATCGACTGACTACGATGACCTTCTCCTGAGCAAGGTGGGACCTCTGGTTGTTCTGGTTTAGCAGGAGCCGAAATCATATCCCTCGTATTCGGGGACTGAGTGCCATCGATCGCATCAGCTTCGACAATGCCAGACGTAGACGATGATACAGCTGAACCAGGCGAGCCGATCTCCCCAGCATCATTCGCAACAACGTAAGTGCTATCGAGGCCTAATCTTACAGGCCTTGGGCGTGTGTTGCTGAAGCACAGTGGGGGATTAGAAGAGGGGGAATTCAGGGTGTGGATAAGTAAGCTACTTGTTCCGCGCATGCCGAAATCTACCTCTGTACTATATATATATATATATATATATATATATATATATATATTATATTATATGAATGATGTTTGTTGATATGTAGTTACTGCATTACTCTGATCCTTCTCCAATATAGACCACCTCTCGAAATTGGGGCGTTTGCATCCCGTCTCGGTCGATCTCTGTAACAGCAATATTAGTGGCAGGAAAGAGTTTGAGGGCTTCTTTCCTTTTTCGCTATCAAACATGGAGAAGATATATTCAGGCAGACCTTCAATAGAGCCGCTTTCCAAGTAATTACTGGCATGAGCTGATGCTAGGCAACACAGGATGAACCCGATCCGCGCTGCTCCGATGTTCTTGCCAAACATTGAGTTTCTCTGCGTGTTCCTCCTCCAAACTTTACTCCTCTTCTCACTCTAATCCAACTAAAGAAGGCAGGGGCGTGAAGAGTCTTTCCACTTCCTCGAAGTCGTTTTATTTCACAGGACTCCAGTGGGTGGGGCGAACGGCCGCTTTCAACAAGTCGGGCTGCAGGCGATACGAACTTGAGCTGGCGGTCTGTCGCACACAGGTGGTTTATTCGCTGCGTCAAGAAAATAATGGCCAAAATTGCCTTGCAGACCGCTGTGTTCTTTGGTTCAAAAATTTGAATTTTCTTTTCGAAAGCCACCACTCAAAAATGCCGATAATTTAATTTTGCACCCGTAAAGAAAAAAGAAATGATTTCTTCGCAAGGAGCCATGCCCCTTAGATGTCGCGCAGGCGAAATCGCTCCTATTTTTTCGAATGGAAATTATCGGCGACTAGAAGTACTCTCGTCCCTGAAATGCCCCTGATTTGTGCATTTGCGACTGGGAAAATTGGATTTCATAAGGCTAAAATTGCCTCAATTAGCAAACACACGATGGCGACGTCCGCTGGTTGTGCCTCCCCCCCCTTCCATGCCCTGTTTCTATGTTTGACGGGATGGGCAGAGAGACGTGCATACCATGATAACGATTTATGATTATATCAGTGAGATTTCTGCCTGTTTTGCATGTGGTAAGTGCAGCCTTGTTAATTTGTCCAAAGTCCAATTTCATGCCTCCAGCAGTTTGTTTCGCTTTAGAATGTTGTGGGTTCTTGCAGGTGGGCGGCGACAGGATAGTGCTATTCTGGATTTCTTCAGGCAGCTTGCTGCTGGAGGAGGGGCATCGGCAATAGCAAAGACCGCCATGGCACCATTCGAGCGAATAAGGATCCTTCTTCAAAACCAAAATATGGTATTTTTTTAAATTCTAAATTTGCTCCTTCCCTTTGGCGTGAACAAGATGTAGAGAAATAAAGGTGGTTCTTCGAGAGCCTTCTCGCTTAATTTAATTTCCTCTGAACTTCTATACTCTTTCTATATGTGCCCCCTCTAATTGGATTCGATCACATTCTCAATCCAACAGATAGGGGACCCCAACTACGTCAAGTACAAGGGGCCGATCGACGCGATGTAAGTAAATCAGCAAGACCTTACAGCTTTGGAATGCGTGCAAACTTACTTCTATCTATGACATGCGACCACCACCTCAATGGCTCTCCTCCCCACTGTTGGTTTAAAGGTTTCGCATACCCCAGGAGCAAGGGATAATGTCCTTTTGGAGGTTGTGTACTCTTTAAGAAAAATTGGGGAGTTTATACTAGCCCCTCCCCTTCCTTATATTCACTTCTCTGCATTTGCTTTAACACGTACATTCATCTTCTTATTCAGGGGGAATCTTGCCAATTGCATACGCATAATGCCTACCTACGGAATTAGGTTCTCCTCGTGATCATATTAAGCATTTCTTCTCCATCAACATATTCATACTACTATATGGGAGATTCCTTAATGACATGACCCGTCTAAAAGAGCGCTGAGCTTATTCTCATCAAACGAGCTGCTCCTGTATGTAAGACTTAGGAATCTATCTCATTGTGATTTTATTGGGTTTTGGCTTGTTTCTAGATTCATCTTGTTTGACCATTTCCAGCGGTTCTGCGGACAGGGGTAATTCTCTGTATATCATCGATGGATTCTGTCATTTGCCGATTCCTTTTCCTGCTTTTTACCTGACAATCGAGTTTCTCAACGACATGAAGCTTAGTTGCTTTGAGAAAAATCAACGTTTGAAGACATACCAATGTCTTTTGTTGTTCGTGTTTTGAGCGCATCTTGGTGAACAGGAATTATAGATGTATTCTTGTTGGGAGTATGATTGTCACCGCATCGTCGTCGTCACCTTTTCTTATCATTGCCATCACCACCACCACCACCACCACCACCACCATCACTATCATCACCGTCCTGCTGTTATCCTCATTAGCTACGAAGGATCGAAGTCCCTGCCACTCTCCAGGCAGATGGCCGCTGGGGCCCTTTCAGGTGCGTCTTGCTGTCGGAGTAGGGATTGGTACTGGTAGGGGTTAGAGAAGCAACATAATCCGGAGAGAAACAATATTTCGGGCATCTTTTCTTGTTCGATGTGCGTACTTGTGTATATATATATATATATATATATAATATAATATTGTATGCGAGTGCGTGCGCGTGCGCGCGCGCGCGCGCGTGTGTGTGTGTGGATATTCTGTGCACGCGCGCGTATGTATGTGTATGTTATTCATAATATACAACATATTTAATAATATGTACTCACGTACACATATTTTTTAGTAAATGTGAGCAAATGCTGAATAACGTTGCTCTGTCTCTTGATACAGGCGCCACAACAATGATATTCACATACCCGCTCGATATACTACGCACCCGCCTCACAACAGACATCACAAAGGTATCTGCGAATACCGCCCCTTTACATTGCCTTTATCTAGCTGGGGAGGGGAAAGCTGCCGTGCTGTCAAATGCGGGCTATGTTTGTGTTTGTGGTGGTGGTTGGCGGTTGGTTTACTTCCCTTTGGATCGATCGTAGGAGGGCCTCTACTCAAGCCTGGCAGATTTAACGAAGGACATCGTGAAAAATGAAGTAAGAGAACGGTGTTAAGGAGGTAGAGAAGTGGGTAGGAGATGTGCTTTTGCATTATCATCATCGTCGAAGCGACAACAATGATAACGATGATAAATGATAACGATGATAACGATGCCCTTGACGATATCGTGCACCAACCTCCATCCCCCCCTCTTCTCCTTCTCTGGAATATACTACTTCATGTAGGGTTACCAGGGGCTTCTACAAAGGCATTAGAATATCAATATTGGAGATAGCCCCCTACACCGCCATTGCTATGGGCGGATATGAGTATCTACGAAAATATGCTGGTAGTAAAACGATGCTGCAGTGGTGATGGTGGTGTTGATAGCGAAGGCAATAGATCGCTAACAATGGTAATTTTGATGATGATGATGATGATGACGATGATGATGATGATGCCTCGCTACATCTCTACATCAAGACGCCACAAGAAGTGGCTCCGCGATGACGATGTGAGTGGCGCAAGAATGAGCGACTGAGCAGCATCATCCCCCCCCCCCCCTTGCCCAACGGCCGTTCATAGGCGAATCACCGGTCAACAAGCTGGGCGCTGGCTGGTTCTCCGGACTATGTGGTATTCGAGGAAGATTCGTTTGAAGACAATCAATCAATTTTGGTCTTATTATAGTTGTCTTTTTGCCCTTCTTCGTTCTTCAAGGATCGTTGATTTGCTATCCGCTGGACACTGTGAAGAGGCAGATGATGCTTGATGGGGCGCGCGGTTACCAGTGTGCGTCAACACACAAACACACACACACGCACATATATGTATATATATAGTGTATATAAATATATATATATATATATATATATATGTATAAATATGTGTTTGTGTGTGTGTGTGTGTGTATGTGTGCAATATTTATTTCTTAGAATAGCTGTACATATTGACTTTCAAAAACTATGTGTTTGCGTATGTGCAAGACAATCTCCTTTTCCTTCTTTCCCCCCTCCTCCTTCTCTTCTGCTCTTCAAAAAAAAGCAACGAATACCCAAAATACCCAAAAAGTATTTCTTTATTTCCCCCTTCTTCTTCCCCTTCTGCTTCCTCTCTTACAGCAAAGTATAAGGGAGAGATAGCAAGGTGCATTAGGATCATTCATGCGACGTATGGAATCAAGGGGTTTTACGGAGGCTGCCTGCTGAATGCTTTAAAGGTAAACAGCAGCTTCTACTCTGAAATTGGCACACAATTGAGTCTATGATCGGCAAAAAATTATTTCCTCTCTATCTCCTTCTACTGGGCCCACTAATCCGTGTGTTTTGTGTGGTAGTCTTCCCCTGCAGCTGCTTTGACCTTCGTGCTCAACGACTGGCTGCGAGGCCTAGTTGGCTATCAAAAAAAGTTCTGAACAATGCTAGAATGCTAGCGAATGGACAGCCAAGATATCTATCTTAGCTTCTGTTGCTAAGATTTAATGAATGCTGAGGAAAAGCGCATGGTGCATCAATGCGGTCTTGCATCGCTTGTAAATGGCTGCTAGCTAAGATCAGGAGCATGCTGCATGTGATTATTGTGCTCTAGTAGCTAGAGATGTGGAAGATTCAGAATTCGGCTAGCTAGTCGGGCCGGCTCATTGCTTCCTCATCTCTAGCTAGCTAGGTCTAGCTAATCGTGCCAAGCTAGCTAGATACATGCAGAAAAAGCTGAGGCAAGCCGCGAATGATGGACATCTTTATTTGCGCATGATTCACATGCGCATCCGCCACCTGCTGTAGCATCGCGCATGTCGAAACATTCCTGTTATTGATGTCATTTCTGATTTCGACTCATGCACTTTCAAAATATCTAAAGATTACATATGCACACATGCGATGCGAGCGTTGCAGCATGTCTAGATGTGTGAGCAGTGTCATATATGTGCATTGTCCAGCTAATTATATGCGCCTCGCACTTCTAAATGTCGACAAGTAGACTCGCATGGTTGTGCGCATCGTAGACAAACTATATATTGTTATTGGCATATATCTTGTAAAATTTTGGCTAGTTGGCTGCAAGCATCAAACCACGGTATTTCATTATTTTTGTTAGGGTTGTATTTGCTATAGTATTCAGAGCCTCGCAGCGCGACCTGGCATCTGGAAATATGAAACAAATGGTTTAGCTTCTAATCTTTGATGTGTGCGGAGAGAGAGAGAGAGAGAGAGAGAGAGAGAGAGAGGAAGGGAAGAGATACATTTTTTTGCCGATTCAAATTATGCGAATTAGTTGATGACCCTTTTTGCATTTCTTGGGGGATGCATAGGATGCATGGGATGCATCGGCATCGGTCTTCCCACCATGAATGGAGGAGGGCGACGCAACGGATGAGGTCCAGCTCTATTCCTGGAGCAATATAATATCGTGTAAATATATGTGGTTGCGTCTTATCCTGGTTATGTCGTGTGTTTGTACCGAAAATACCTCTGTTGCATTCTCTTCATCATCATATCTCGAAGATACATTGCGTTCATCATGTGCAGGTTCCGAATGTCCATTGGATTTCTATTGTTGACAATCACAACATCTACGTTTAGTTCAGGAATAGCGGAAGTTGATAAATTAGATAAAGAGAGAGTGAGAGAGAGGGGGGGGAGGGGGGGGAGGGGGAGGAAGAGAGAGAAGGGAAGGATTTAGAAGAGCTCAGTTGAAGTTATTGAACATCTGTTCTAATAGCATACAGCTAGCATTCGCTTCGCCGTATACATCCAACAAAGGGTAAACTTGGAGACTCTCTCATTTTCCAGACTTTTTCTTTAACCTGTTTCGAATTGGGGATGGCCCGGGAAGGAGGCCCCGATGTACTTTTTTAATATCATTCTTCTTGAGGAGAGGATCCATTTTTACTTGTTCACAGCTTGCAGCAAGGATATTCTTCGGGCGGAAATCGTCAAACGTAGACCAATTTTTGAGATTTTCGAACTATCTGTATGTCGTACTATCATAAATGATCACGTAGCAAGATTTTTTTCGTTTTTCGGAGCTATGGGACGAAAAGTGCTTAAAATTGCTTGCATTTTCCCGTGAATAGGTCTTTCCGGGATGTCGTTCTGTGTTCATTTTTGCATACGAAGTGATACTCTCATGGAATCATACAAAAATGTGTGCACAACTAAAAATATCATGTCTTCTTGTGGAAACCGCATGTATTTTCTACTTTCTGACTGCGTTTTGAAGTGCAACACACATTGTCTATTTGTTGATGGGTGCTTAAATAATGCAAGGAGGGGTGGTTCGTTTTAAAAAAAATAACTCAGTCTTACACATGTAGATCTATAAATGTCTACGATAAATTTTCTCCGTATCTCCATTTTCTCTCTCCACTCAATGATGCGGATAGAGGAAACGGAAAACGTACACCAATTTTAGCGAGGCTCTTCCGAACTTTTTGGAAGATCTTCTTCTCTCCTCTGTATTCGAAAATACGAAGAGGGAACATGCGATGTAGAATCTTGGCGTATGCGAACAATTCCGCATGATAAGCGACATTTGGTTGTTACTCAAAGCGAAAAGAAGTCTGAGAATTTTATTTGTATTTATTGCCTGCAGTCGATCATCGATATGGCGACCAATTTTAAGACTCCTAGCTTCGCAGCAAACACAGCTAGTCTCGATGGAGACAGCCTGAGTGCAGCTCCACCAGTAAATATGTCTTCTAAGGAGAAGCATTACGCATATTGTAAGTCTATTTTATAGTCTTGTATGAGGCGGACACTAGATCATGCTCCTACTAACGACAAATTCAAACATGTCATAAGAATGTTATTTCTGCGTGCATCTGTGTGTGTGTGTGTGTGTGTGTGTGTGTGTGTATGTTTGTCCAAGATCCATGTATTAATATATGACTATAGTGGTATATGTGTTTACCCCAATCGCGTCGATTTATATCGCTAGACTAAATGTTGCTACATGACCCAAACATTCGAATAAAGGGAACATGACAAGATTTTATTGATATGGTATTTCATAATAAACGATTTTCCTACTTATGTTTTCGTCAAACAGTGAAGGAAAGGTACGGATTAGATTATCAAAAAAGAGAACCGACCAGACTTGGTGATGACCCTGAAATTGGAGCAAATTCTCCTAAAAGTGGGATTGCTAGGAGGATGGATTCTAAGGACGTCGAACATGTCGAGGTACTTAGTCATTGTCCGCTACTGAGTTGTGTTTCCCGCCAAAACTACCAACAATTAAGGAAAAAGAGCCCAAGACTGGATTCAAATACTTTCTCTACCATCACCATTCGTTTCTAGGGGTTTTCTGCGTTAAGGTAGGCAGAGCTTTCATATACCTTAAGTTTCTCACTTCCTATGCGATTTATTTGGAATGGTCCATGCCATCATCGACTCTATCCGCGATGTATTTGACGATTCGAACTCATTTTGTAATCGCAGCACGCCGACGGACTGCCCCGCTACGCGCGTTTCTTCTTGTTCTTATTCTATCTACAAATCAACCTTCTCTTTGCTCTAACATTAAAGGATACAGGTTGTGTTGGAAAGCAGCAAAATCATGCGGTACTGACTCGTTGTTTATTGTAGGTATGAGCTTTGCAGAGCGCTTGTTCCTTGCATCATTTCTTAGTGTCGGGTTCAGTATTACGATGTCAATTCTTTTGAAGAATTGCGGATTCGAAATTTTCATGACCGGGGAGGGGAAATGTAAGTCTACGAGTGCGCAGGCATGCGGGGGCGGGCAGTGTAGAATTCTGCTGTTTCACATGGGAAAGATTCTCCGATTATTGCAAAATCTGATATGTATCGGCACTCCTCAGGTACGGAGCTGTTGGTAGTTTTCGTCATGATGGTGATTCCTTCAACAATCTGCATCACGGTTTGGACTGTGCATCCTCATTCCGACCTTCCTACATAGAATCGCCATTTTTGCTAAAAAACATGTTGATATGTCGGACACGACTCTTTCTATCCATCCACCTTCTCAGATTATAGTCGTATTCATATTCCGTCAAGATGATCAGGGAGAACTCGCACGTAAGCAGACGAAATAGAGAACGTGAGTGGAGAGATTGGCATAGTTGAGTTCTTACCCGAGTTTCCGAATTTTATTTCTGTATATTTACTGATACATTTTTCAACACGAATTAGTGATTCTTTTCGCCTCGAGCACCGTCATTTCCCTCCTCCTCGAGACTATTTTTTGGTATGTGTGAAACAGTGGAATGACTAAGTGACAGTTACTGAGATAATCCTCAACGTAAGGGTTTTTGATAGATCCGAAGATTTATATTAAAACAGCCTGGTTACTTCTCAAACTGAACGTTCTTGGAATAGCACCGATTTTGTCTTTTTGAATCATCTGCATGTCCTCTGTCAGGTATCTCGTCTATGACTGCTGTAAAAGTTATTGCTCGGTAATTAGCGATTCAAATCTGTGAATGATCGATTTTGACAAATTCAAAAATATTTCTCACTTTGGCACAAGTAACTTCGCTCTTCGTCCTGATCAATCGTAATCGCTTATTGCATCTTGGCATGTTGCCCTACACTGCTCGACGATGCTGAAGAGGCGCAAGCTGACGCGAAACATCGCAAGAAAAGTGTGAACAAATCGTAATTCATATACTTACTTAAAATATGTTGTGTATTTTGATAAATTTCTTTGCCACCATAATCATGATTTGATGTTTCGTTCTCCATGTTCGTTTAATGGTTCCATCATCTCGGTGCGCAGAGGAGCAAAACCAACGAAGAATCAGAAGCTGACGATACGAGAATTACCATCATGCATTGAACCATGTCGCATAGTGCCTATCATAATGCCTTAACAATAATGAAGGAATTTTGTATCCAACACATGATCACATGCTCTAGTGCTTGGCGACTACTGCGCGCGACACCCCGATCTCCACATCCAGACATTTAGCTTAGTTAAATTTGTTCGGACGAGCATTCTTGTCGTTTGTCTTGCGTTGGTGTGCACAGCTAATTGCAGCAATTGCTTGTCTTTTTTAGCTGTGGCAGACTACAAGCTAGCAAGGAGGTGTCGTGCAAGTGAAATGTGCCGCACGATCGCACTAGCGCAGATGGTGCATGCAGCACATCTGAACATCTTGAATGCAAGTGCATGCGTGCGTTGTGCGAATGGAACTTGCTAGCTTGTCTAGCTAGTTGTGTGTTCTGTGATTGATCGACGGCTCTGGCTAGCTAGCTAGCTAGCTAGGGCTGTCTAGCTGTGTTCACAACAAATGCATGGTTCGATTACATCTAGATGTTGAAACAAATGCAGGCTGATTGCGCGATGAGTTCTGTTGATGCATTGATCCGTGTTCCTGCATGCTGGCATGCATCATCAGGCAAACGTGTGCGTGAACGCTTGTGGAACGTGGCCTAGCTAGCTAGCTTGCTAGTCTAGAAGTGATGCACACGCATTTTTTCATCACGGTGCACAGTGTTGCGTTGTTGATGGATCTAGACGTCCACAATCGGTATCGAAGCATCCAAGACGGGCCTAGCTAGCTAGGCATGGCTAGATGGTCTCACCTTTTCGATTGCATGGACTAGTGGAGTTCTGTTCTTCGGACAGACCCCTTGATCCGAGTCCACATCTGCGTTTCGCATCCTGCGACAACGTGTGCACCATGTCGCATTGTGCAACAGCATCGGAATATCTCGCCCACCATGTGGTAATTATTCTCTCGTAGATATTTAAGCACCAAAAAATTGATTGTCGCAAGGAATAAAACGAAGGGTTTCGTTTCTTTTTTTTAGTCGCGACAACCCCTGCCACAGCCCGTCGGAAGAAGCTGGAGATCGGATTTGTCCGGCCCTCCCTTCCCCGATGCTCGAATCCCCGTACGACCGACGGCGAGCGGACGACGAGGAAGATGCAAAGAACATCGCACAGGTCTGGTGCACGTAGGAAATCGAGGTTGAAAACTACCCGCCATCTGATAAGTTGGATGACTCAATCTTGGTAGGTTGATAATGGGGATGTTGCTCCGTTCGGGGTCGGCCTCAACCTGGTAAGTGTCGTGGCGGCCCGTCTCCACCCCCTTCACCGCCATTAAGATGTCTGATTTAAATATAGGTGAAGTGTGCGGTCGGAGCCGGCAGCTTCACCTTCCCCTTTGCTTTTACACAGGTCCAAACCCTCCTTTTCAGTCTAGTTGTTCTTCATTGTCACAGTAGACTTATTCATACTTCTGGTGTGTCTTCTCGTTCCACAGACAGGGATTGTGTGCGGAATCATAGGCATTATCCTCTTTGCTGTAATGGTAATGAGAGCCGACATTTGCCAGCGTATATCAACATGCACCTTCACTCTTCTTCTGCCCTATCATCACCAGGCGGCCTATACGATGAAATTGCTGGCTGATGCCGAGAAGGTACCGCCTCTGTACTGCCAGCGAATATGTCATATTCCCGTGCCGTGTAAGTGGCTAACTGGTCTACTTTGAATGGCATTTAAACAACATCGCAGAAATTCTTGATGATAAGAGATTATCGCCCAATCGAGTCCCCCGAGACGGTAGTATCTGATTAAGTACACATATAGCGACTTACAACACTTCGTCCATGTACTTTCCAAGCCGTATAACGTTCTTTCTGACAAATGTATTTCAGGGGAAACCCTCAAGAAACCGCCTCACTTATCCAGGTTGATGTGAGTTCTTTTGTTGTTCGAACGAGTGCATGATGATTAATCGTGTTACGAATGCTTGCCACTATTACTCGCTTTGCGTATGCCTTTGCGAGGGGCTTGGGAACGAATGCACGGCAGCAACCAACGTCTCTCTCTCTCCTCAACAAACACTTATGCCGTGGCGTCTTATTGTTTATCAACTATGTATTCTCAGAGCTTATGCGGACGGCATACCCAACTGCGGAAGTGTTCGGATACAACTATATGGTGCGAAGTGAATATATATATATATATATATATATATATATATATATACATATATACATGTATATATGTGTGTGCGTGTGAAATGGGTTAGTCCTTCGAGGAGTTCTGTGTTGGCTCGGGTAAATACGCGCGTCTGATGAAAGCACCGCAATCACTTTTCTGTTGTTTTTACACTGATTGGCTGGCTACTGACCTAATGATCGTCAGGGCGGGGGCTCTTGTATGTGACCGTGGTGCTAACGAGCTTAGGTGATGATGAGTTGTGAGAACGATAGGGATGATGGGAGAAGAGGGAGTGGACGACGACGAGGAGGAAGAGCATTTCGAAAATGAAGCGAATTTCATCTTTTATTCAATATGTAAATATGGGTATATATATATATATATATATATATATATATATATATATATATATATATATATATATATATATATATGTATATTTGTGTGTATGTGTGTGTGTGTGTGTGTGTGTGTGTGTGTGTACATTTGCCTCCCTGTAATCACCACCTCCTCAGGCATCTGTGTCGCTTATGTGCTCTTCATTACCTCGACAATGAATCATGGATTCGGCTGGGACACGGGTCCGCCCCCCCCCCCTTTTACCCAACCATTGCGCGTCATGTTGGCGTTTTTCTCTTTTCTTTCATTATCGTCCCGTTGTTACCCCTATTAACGAACAACCCGGACATGGCAAACGACCGCATTCATCATCAGACTACAGGGTGTGGGGATTGAGTGTTCCTATCCTCATCCAAGCGATGTTCAAAATCCTTTAAGGGGGGTTTCCATGCCCATTGGACTGCAAGAATCCCTCCCCCCCCCCCCCTCTCCCCCGGTCTCACTCTCCCTGTCTCCTCCCCCCCAAAATATCCTCGCCACGTTGGGAACAGCTTTACCTAACCTGACGAATTATATCTCCCGCAGTTGTTAGCCTTCACCAGCGTCCTCGGCGATGTCGCGGTTAGTCATGATTTATGGAACAGTTGGGGGAGGGGAGGGGGGACAAAAGCATCTAAGTTTCTTATTTTCGCCTAAAACTGGGTGAGGAAAGTGATGCTATTATCACGAGGAACTTTTTTCTGGTTCCTTTCGCCCAAAGAACTCGATTCTACTCGTCATCTGGAAGCATGCTAGTGACATGAATCTATGGTACCATCGATCGTTACTTTGATTGTCCGAATGAACAACCCGTAGGTTACAGCAGGCCTCATCGGAACGATATGGGGGGGGCTTGCAGCCGGTGCGTCTTCTTCTTCTTCTTCAGAAGAAGAAGAAGAAGAAGAAGAGATTGATGCTCAAGGATGATGAATTCTTTTCTGTTTCCCCCAACTTTCTATCACGGCAGCAGCCTCATTTCTCGGCAGTCCGCCGCCGCCGCCATTACCACCACATTCACAGCCAATGATCATCGTTATTATCGATAATAGGAAGGACACTGTCGTGGCCAGATAACATCCCCGCCTTCAACTCTTCTAGAGGAGGCAACGTGCCTATTGGTAGCTCATTAGAGTCTTAGATAAGCTTTGTGCGGGTTTAACACGACGCGCGGGGGCATTGGAGGGTGTTTATGTGGGGGGCAGGTTGGTAGAGTGTGAGGGATGCGGCATGGTAGGGCTGTGTACGTGCTGTTTGGCCTCTACATGATTTCCTGAGAAAGTAATATTTTGGTTCTTCTGTTGTGCGCCTCTCTCCCTCTCTCTCTCTCTCTCTCTCTCTCTCTCTCTCTCTCTGTGTGTGTGTGTGTGTACTGTGGTGACAATACACTACTACACAGGCCTCGCGACATTGTGCTTCATGTTTAACATCCACATGATGTGTCTTCCCATGTCGCAGAGCCTCAAGGGTAGATACCACGCGGTGTGCCACGTGATGAATACAACGATCGACGATAGCAATGATGATGATGGTGATGATGATGGTGGTGGTGATACGCATCGATCTTTGCCAAAACTCTTCATTGCTAGTCATTAATTCATCACTGTTGTCACTTTCTCTTGAAGGTGATATGCAGCATCCAGATAGATTCCCAAAAGTCGTCAATATCAGCTTCGTCTTCATCTTGGTCAGTGACGCGCTCTGCAAAACCTAGCAATCGCAGAGAGGAGGGGCGCGGGTTGGGGGGGGATAGGAGGAGCATGGCCAGAAAAGATGCAAATCTCTGTGTTTATGATCTGGGAGATAAAGAACGTCGGGTATATTTCGTATGAGGAGAAATATAGTGTGTGTGTGTGTGTGTGTGTGTGTGTGCGTGT
>ADNK01002381.1:0-49293 GCA_000320545.1 Bigelowiella natans CCMP2755
AGCCGACGCCGGATTCGTGTGGGAGAGAGAGGAGGGGGGGAGGGGGGAGGGGGGGGGCAGAGCGCGCGAAAAATGATTATTTTCGCATTCGTCAAATCATAATCTGATCGCGTTTGTCTTATTGAATGTGATTGTTGTTGTTGTTGTCGTTGTTTGCAGGGCGCCGTACACCAACGGGATGTTCTTCTTCGACGTCTTCTTTCCCTACAACTACCCAGCGGTTGCTGCTTTTTCATACCATCCATAATCAATGATGGGCACTTTCAGGGGGGGGGGGGGGGGGGGGTTATGGACGATTATGATATACATGTATGGACCTACAGGTGCCTCCTAAGATGAAGATCATTACTACCGCTCGGGGAACATATCGATTCAATGCCAACCTCTACGCAAACGGGAAGGTTGCTTGAAAGAGAATGGGGGGGGGGGGGGGAGATTCAGTCATTATTGAATGAATGTGAGTTTTGGCTTTATATGGCAGCAGTCACTAATTGTCCCCTGGTGCGTACATGCTTGTATGTGATATCATATTATATGAAAACATATGTATTCTATATGTGGATTGTTTTTGGTTACAAATACGACCTATCATCGGTTCTTTCTCTTCTTCTTCTTCTTCTTCTTCTTCTTCTTCTTCGAACAGGTTTGCCTCTCCCTCCTTGGCACCTGGTCGGGCCCGGGGTGGGAACCTTCCTACAGGTCAGCAGCCCAAAGCACTACTGCTGCTGCTGCTACTGCTGCTGTGTTTTCCCGGATTCTTTTTTCTTTTTTCATTTTTCGAAAATTTTTTCCCTTTTTGTTGTGCTGTTCATTATCATCATCATCATCACCATCATCATCAATTTCTTAGTAATCTGCAGCAAGTGCTGATCAGCATCCAAGCGATGATACTGGGGATCGATGAGCCTATTGGTAATAGGAGGAGGAGAGGAGGGGGGGGTTGTTGCAGAGCAAGCGAGTAATGATGATGATGATGATGATGATGATGATGATAATGGTAATGATGATGATGATGATGATATTGACGATGACGATGAACCATATGCACATGCTTGTTCCGTGCTCCCTCTTGAAGACGTTAAACAACATGTTATTTATAAGTATCATCCCATCTTTACAGTACCGCCGTTGGCGCATATTATATGTATATATATATATATATATATATATATATATATATTTATATTATATTCTACACATGTATATGTGTATGGTAATATAGCATCTACTATTTACCACACGTATATGACCAAAAGCGTATTGCATATTCAATGGTTACGTCGTTAATGGTTTTATCTTCATCCTCCTCCTCCTCATCCTCCTCGTGATCGATGATTGATAGCAAACGAGCCAAGTTGGGAGCGTGACCGGGGCACCGATAGATCATTCAAGTACGCATGATGATTAATGATTATGATGATAATGATGATTATGGTGATAATGTTAATGGTGATGATGATGATGATGATGATGATGATGATGGAAAATCAGTAATCTGTGGTGTATGTGCTCGTCCATATATATATAATATTTTATATTGATGTAGATTGATTTTCTCATGCCTTCTTGTGAATAACTGTCAGTTACAACCGTATCCTGAACCACGGCACTATGCTATACGCAATGTAAGTAGTAGTTAGCTAGTAAACGGGGGGGGGAGAGGGGGGGGAGGCAAGGGAAAAGGGCAGAATTGGTTTATGTAAAAGAAGAAGATGGTGATGAAGAAGAAAGAGAAGGAGGAGGAGGGGAGGGGGGGGGGATAAAATACCCCTCGTTGGAATGAAGTACCAAAAGGGCGTTGATTCAGTCAGTACGATGTCGTTTTCGTAGGCATGACCACCTTAAAGCACCCCCCCCTGGGTTTGAGGACTTGGTGAAACTGCACTTCTGGGATAGGAAGCAGGTTGCTGCGGAAGGGGGGGAGAGCGGGGACGGTGAGAGGGAGGAAGAAAGGATGGTATGACATAATATATATATATATATATATATATATATACGCGAGTGCCTTGATATGAATCACCATTGTTATTCTCGCTACCAGCACCTACTGGAGAAGCAAATCCCTATGTGGGAGAAAGAGATTATGAAGGTCCTCCGTGCGTCACCAACTCGATTTTCGCAGCTCCTGCTTCCCAACGCTGACTGCAGCAATAGCGCCGTGTTTAAGCTGTCGCTCTATTAGTAGGCGTAGGCACGTGCAGATTCGCCATGTCGTTCTTGTATTTGTGTTTCTTCTTCTTCTTCTTCGTTTCGTTTCATGTATGGACGCACGTGCTCATCTGATTAGGTGCCAGAAAGAGCCAAGGGAGGGCCGTACAATAGGGAAAATCGCATCACCGAACCAGTATCGACCACTGTAAGGCTGACCAATAGCATGTGTGTGGTTATGTGGTTGTGTGTGTGTGTGTGTGTGTGTGTGTGTGTGTGTGTGTTTCCACACACTACTTCGTTCCTTCCCAAAATACTCAAAGCAGCAGCCGATTTTGTCGAATGCTTCCTTGCCATATACCCCTTCTCCTCATCATCATCATCATCATCATCATCATCGATATCACCATCGCCTCATCATTGCAACCTTTCTCTTTCCAACGTGCCATCGTTGTGTGTCAGGTTAAGAAGTTGAAGGCTGAATTAGACAAACTGAAGCCTCCAGAGGGTAACCCACCGATCGTTTTCCTCCCCCCCTTCCCCCCACCTCCGCTGCCTTCTCTCCATCTCCTACATCTCTCTCCCACTTCACCTTCCCCCCAATCTTTCGCACAACACGCACAGTATGGGGGCGGGCAGGAAGCAGCCTCATCCCCATCCAAACATATAGCATGACTGCACAACAATATGGAAAAGAGGGGATGGGGAGAGTAGTTCTGCTACTTCAACTGACAACTGAACCATGCTAATCTTACACGCTTTTGCAGAGGAAGAGGAGGAAGAAGAGGAATCAGATGACGACGACTTCTAAGCCACGAAATCTATCTTAAAGCATGGCTTGGAACGCCGCTGATGCTAGCGCAGCCATGCCCATGATATCATTTTTTAATATGTATTCCAAAAAGTAGAGCACGTTCGCCATCGCAGCTCTATAGCTACAAGCAGGCCGTCGTCACTCCGACCCGCCCGAGCGATCAATATATCAGATTTGTTGAATAGTTTTGATTTTGCACCTTTGCATAAAGTCAATTGCTAGATTGCGTGTAGTGTACTTGCATCTGCTATATATCGCGCCTGGGCCATCTATACAACACAATTTGCGCGTTGTTTCCCTGCCTATTCTAGCAGCAAGGGAAATAATGGAGATGTTTAGCAGCGTGTCCGGATTGAGAGACATTGTTGAAGTCTCTACCGTCTGCCAGCTAAGCAACACCGCGCACCATGCTAGCGCATGTGTAAATCTAGAAATGGCTTCGAGTTATATAAATGCTAAAAAGGCACTATAATGCACGCACAGTCTAGCAGTGTTGCAACTATGACGCCTCAATCAATGTCTAGCTAGATGTGCTAGTGTGCTAGCTAGCTAGCTAGTCTAGTAATGCTAGAGTGTGGCAACATGTGTAGACACATGCTGGCTTACGATATGCTGCCGTCGTATGCATGCTAGCATGGCATGCAATACTCAGGCTTGACAACCTAATAACTGCTATAAAGCTGGGTTGCGTGTACACGTCATCAGCAACAGTAAGTCAGCACTTCATCAGCATTAAAATTGCAGTGTATGGTAGAGTATTCTAGTATGACATAATCAAATTTGGAAATTCTCGGCTTCGCTGAATGTGGAACAATTGCGTCGCGTTTATAAAACGCCTAACTACAATTTCTTAATGTGATTCATTGATGATATAGAGCGCGCCTTTGCGGTGAAGAGAAGACGAAGAAGAAGAAGACTTAAGGAACTAGACGTCAATGGAGCTACGAGTGTTTTAATAATGTACATGATTAACGATTTGACAGTGGTTGATAAAATGGAAAAGAGGCCTCATCAATGAATCAATTAGGTTGGTAGAAATCACATCTCTTCCTGATATCTTCCTCCGAAATGCCTTGGCTTCGTAGACGCTCTTCAATTGATTTTGTCTTCTCCTGCAACTCCCGCAAGGCCCCGTTCTCAAACCTGTTCGGGGATTGGGTAGGGAAGGGAGGGGGGGGCGGAAGAGAGGAGGCATATTCACTTCTCTAGAGATATTGTTTCAGCCCATTTACTAGCTCTCTACCAGGTTGGGCAGTCGTAGAATCACATTTTTCTACAGTAACAACACCAAGTGTTTGAGTACTTACCCAATAATGTACATATATAACAGCTACTACATAAAACGCTATTGAATTGCGATTACACAAATTCTTCTATTTCTCATCCTCGTCAAGATCAATCATCGTCGTTGCCACCACTCCTCTGCTGGAAGAAGTTCTCGGCTTCCTTTCGCAGGCACTATCATCTTACCGTGCAATGTCTGAATTGCAGTGGTGAAGCTCATCTGCCTCCCACTCTATGTTCTTGGCAACGATGCTATTGACCCTACTCACCAGGTGAGGGGGGGAGCGGTGTTAACACAACATGTTAAAGAAGCACGTAGTCCTTTTGAGAACCGAATACGACTTACCTTAAAATCTTAGGTCTTCCTCTCATTTGTTCCGCTAGACCCTCTTCCTCTTCGTTGCTGCCCTCGTGGAGAAACGATTGTTTATTCCTATTCATTCCCATAAAACAATGTTCGGTTTGTCAGGCTCTGTGGAAGCTGCAGCGAGAAGGAAATGCGCATATGTCTCAAAGCTTCTGTTGGTACTTAAGCAAGAGAAAATGAACGACCGACGACTCATTTTGCCATTAGCCTTTTCTGTTAGTATTCTGCGGTTTTTAGTTGTAGCCCAAGATCCACGCACAACGCTGTGATTTGAAGTCTTGTTTTGTGTTTATTATTTAGGTATGATTGATTTGGTAGTTTCCCTCTAACGAAATAGTATAGTAATCCCCCCCCCCCCCCCCCCTTTTTTTGGTTCTGTTTGTATTTGCAATCATAGTTTGCGGGACGAGGGGCTAAACAAGAGGATTTTTAATGAGAAAGAAAAGATATCTACATTTTCTTCCCTGGCACAGCTACGTTTCGATAAAGACTATTGAATCTCCGAAATCCTGGCGGCATCTTCATTAATCCTGGAAGCAACTTCACTTTCTTCTTTATATATCTACACACACACACACACACACACACACACACACACATATATTATTTGTGTGTGTGTGTGTGTGTAGCTTCATGGCAGCCCAACAGCGTAATCTCGTAACTGTATTTACTTTCATGCGCATAGGTATGGGCATATAGAAGACACAGAGAAGAAAATGAATCTGCACATGGAAAGATTTTGGGATGTGAAAGAGCTCAATGATAAAAATGCGCGTGCACAACATTGACAGATCACCCATCGCTCGCTCTCTCTCTCTCTCCCTCTCTCTCTCTCTCTCTCTCTCTCTCTCTCTCTTATATCGACTTATTTTGGCCGTGGAACGAGTTTGCATCTTTTCCCCCTTCCTTTTCCATTGCCGCAAAATTGTTTTTGGAGCCAAAGGCTCTACTGTGCAGGGGGGTAGTCGCGTTGTTTCTTCTTTGAAGTGGAGACTTTCGCATGGAGGAGTAGCCTGTGATTGTATGATTTTTATTAATCCCCACCCCCAGTTTGATGGTCCTCAAAATAATTGCTATTGTGAGAACATTGAAATGAAAGGTACATACAATTATCTTCGGTGGTATCTTCGCTAGGAGTTCATAGGTCACAGTGAAAGATTCTTGGATGACATTTTGAGGAGGAAGAGAAAAGGAGAAGCGGGGAGCGCAGGATGTCTATTAAAGGTCAGGGGACTACTATGTTCCCCTCTGTGCTTAATTCAAAGGTACTACATATATCTTATGTACCCCACACCTGTATTCAATTTTCTCTCATGCCAACTTGTTGGTTTGCCCGAGGATCCTGCCGAATAAATGTGTGCGACAAATGACGACAAGGCGACGTTAACGTGATATTCCCCTCTATGATGCGATGGCAAATACAACACGTGTTGGATGAAAAGGTAGGAACGTAATTACGACCACTAGCGTCTTCTGTGGTATGGCCCAGTCGGTAGCGAGTGCGAGGACCGCGCGTTAAGTTTGAGCGTTTCCCATGAGAGTCAAAAGATTGTGCTTTCAAATGGGGTATTCTGTAACCCTTCGAAGACAACGGCTTCCGGGAAGAAACTATCGCGGGCTTTGTTGAAAAACCTTGGCCACTCAGGGCTGGAGTTCTCGAGAAGTTGGCCGAGGAGGAGTGCATCTTGCTCGTGGTAATTGACGTCGAGGGCCTGTTTAAGCGACTAGGTAAGCTCTTCGCTGTGGGAACACGGAAGCCATATTTTGTTTTGGCTTTAGTTGCTCCGAAGCCCGTCGACCCGAAACGCGATTGGGCAACCTGAAGAGAGGGGACTCTTCGAACACGTAGGCTTGGCGCCCTTCTTATTTGGAACGGAGTGGTCGCGCGAGAGCCTCCTACTGCTTGTTGCTGGTGGGTAGATGATGATTGATTCGACGAACGAAGAGCTGCAAAGCTTCCCAAGCCTGCGAAGTTGGCCTTCCTCGCGTCGGTGTGTGAGTAGCTGTTCATCTCTCTTTCTTCCCCTCCCCTTCTAGCCTTCCTTCTCTGCCATGCACTGCACGGGTGAGGGATAATAAGGCTGTTTCGTGTTCAAAATCCCTTGGAAATAATTGTCGCATTAAAGAATTGCCCCAACTTAGGCGACATATATGCGTATACCAATTCAGTTGTTGGAGTTACAAAAGACTTTTCTCATTAGGACTACGAGGTTTTATCGTATTATTAGGGTTTATTAGCACGTTTCGCCCACGGATATTTGCCAGGTTTTACTCCTTGAAACTAAGGAAACCGGGGGAATATTTCAAGTCGCATGAGGAAAACTCAGGAGATACTTATTCTTGCAAGGCGACTGAATTGACTATAGTTGAGGACGACATGTGGTGTTGTCGCAGTTCCAAAATCTCCCGGATTTCCTGAGGATTTAGAGCATTAACGAGGAGTCTGATTCGTTCCTCCCCCAACGAGCCAGCAGCTTCTCCCTCCTCCGCTTCTGTGAGGGTAACGATAGTCAAATACGAGATATAACCAATGGGAAATTGTCAGGGGGCCGATAGGGTCTGTGCCGTGCCTCGGCAGTGCAACCATCTCAGGTATGTGTTACTGTAAAGCTTTGTTTTGACACACGTCTCTCACCATTTGTGCAGCATCAGTGAGGCTGTTAGTTTTTCCCTCTAAGAGAAACAGTTTTTGCTTTCCTTTTCATCGGTTTTATACTCCATTCAAAATTAGATACCGAGAAATCACCAACTGGGACGCGGTAGGGCTTTGTTGCTAAGCTAATTCTTCCAAACAAGCATTATTTATGTCGCACCAGCTAGTTAAATATACATGATGCACCAAGGAATCGGCGTAGAGATTGCCGAAGAGGGCCCTTAGAAAAACAATCAGATCAGGGAGCTACAGAGACCGAGAAAAGAGAGTAATCATGTGAATATACCAATATTCTGGTGCGCTTCCTTGTGTTGTTGTGTTCTTCTACTAGTATGATGATGGCAAAGCTGTGGGCCAGAGCGACCCAGGATATCTCAAAGGTCACTCATGCGTTTTATTATTATTTTTTTAAATATTGGATCGCCCAGCGTATGAGCAGCATTGCCTTTGCTGAGGTCACACTCTCCCTCCTCCCAGATCAAAGAAGCAGAATAAGGGCGGAGCTTGTATCTAGCGAGGAAGTGTACACAAGGCATCTGCAAACTTTCTTCAGGTAAAGAAGATTCTCTCTCTCTCTCTCTCTCTCTCTCTCTCTCTCTCTCTCTCTCTCTCTCTCTCTCTCTCTCTCTCTCTCTCTCTCTCCCGTATGCGTGCCCACAACGTATATGCTCGATGAGACTGTGCGCGTGCGCTTAGTATTTTTTCTGGGAAACTCTTCGTCATCACATGTTTCGTCGTTTCTTCCTCTTGCTACTCCCAAAATTTATGCTGAAGATCCGACGCTTGACAGTATAATGGCCATACACGATCATCACCATCATCATCCTCATCCTCATCATCATCTACATGTTCGTTCAAGGAACTACGCAAACCCTCTCAACAAGGAAAAGAACGAATACGCAGTCATGAAATCCACTGAAAAGGTGTTGTGTGAGTCTGTTTCTAGTAAACTAGGCAATACTCTGACATGCGTCATCGGCGACAATCGCTATATTATAAAACTTTGATCCCCGTGTTTTTTCCGTACAATCGCTGTATAATTAAACTCTGAGCCTCTTCATGTACTTTCCTTTTGCAGTGGGGTCGATACTTCAATAACTTAGATAAATTGAAGAATTTCCACCGGGACACGATGGTGAAAATACCAAGACCATCAAATATACGCGTTTATGAAAATACATGAGATACGATAAGAACGTAAAAGCTGAATTAAACTTAACGCTAGCGCTCTCTGAGGCCGTGCTAGTAATCGTTGATAACGAATGCTACCTACAGGTGAAAGTCCTTCAATCGGCTCAGCCAGATAAGGAGTCCGATGATATCGTTGACATAGGGTGCGCCTAGAAAATATACACGCCTTTTCTTCCAAAGTTTCTCTAGTAGTAGTTGCTTAAAGAAAGTCCCAACACCTGCCTGATTGGCTACTCCTCGCGCCATCTACATCGTATTTATTCCTTTATTATTGCACGTTCTGTGGATATAACACACACACCAAACACACACACAAATATAATATATATATATATATATATATATATATATATATGTGTGTGTGTGTGTGTGTGTGTGTGCGTGTATTAGAGAGAGGTTTCTGTCGGTTGCTGGCCAACTAACCGAGATCTACACGCCGTACCTTCGGTGCTTCACAGAGCTGAGAGAAAGGTGTGCCTTGCACCCTCCTTTCTTTGTCCTTGATGATTCTCCTCCCGTTATCAGTATCATCGTCGTCGGAGACTTTCATGTTTTTTTAAAACGCTGCGCTGCGTCTTATTCTTCTCTGTAAAGCTAACAACTACGCTCTCCCGCGGTACCTGTGCATACAGCATCAAAGCGGAAAAGAAGAAGT
This sequence comes from Bigelowiella natans CCMP2755, assembly GCA_000320545.1. NCBI lineage: Eukaryota > Cercozoa > Chlorarachniophyceae > Bigelowiella > Bigelowiella natans. The sequence goes on from ADNK01002381.1 coordinate 9,113, forward strand.
CTAAGTACTCCAAGTTCTTCAAGGATGCATGTGGGGACTTGCCTTTTTCGCCTTCCACGTTTGTTGTTTTCCGCTGATAGATCGATGCCGCCATTACGTTCGGTCGCCACCCTTCCACACTCGAGATGTGGAACTCCAGCCCCCCCTCCTCCCCCCCCCAGAGCCAGTGTGGCGCGCTTGCGGCTGTGAATAGACCCTGCGCCACGCCCTTCATCACATCGTCATCATCATCATCATCGTTGTCGTTTTGTACTCTCTTTTGCAGGTAAGCAGTGTAATGGGCTCGAGATCGAGTCATACCTTATCATGCCGGTGCAAAGACTCCCGCGTTACGTAAGAAACGACCAACATGCCGAGAATAATTCCTTGTTGTCGAAACACATACTTGTTCAACACTCGTGATGATTATCGTGACGCTGATGTGTTTACGGGTCTCACGCATTATTCTCCTATTTTCTGCGACTCCTCTACTATCACCACAATGCCATAGAAAATGCTGATATTCGAGCTGATGAAATATACCCCGGAAGACCATGTGGAACGAAAGGTGCAATTCTAGAATGAGAAATGGGGGGGGGGGGGGGAGGGGGTTTACTTTGTTCTTCGCTGCCCCGCATATTGGAGAGTCGATTGCTCCGCATATTTTTCCGCAGCATCAATCTCTTCGTTGGCATGATATAATTCTAAACAGAGCTTGGAAGAGGCCGCGGATATGATCAAACAAATTCTTGACGATTGCAACAGCAAGACTCACTGAGCGAGGGCAGTACGACAAGTGGAACTCGCAATTGTTTCCCCTAATAAACGGCAGGCAGAGATGGCATAAAAGAGAAAAGCGTATGTGTTGTCGTTGTACATGCGCGAGCTCGTTAAGATGCCAAGAAAGTAGAATGCAAATGTGATATTTTCATCCAGCAATGCGTACAATCCTTGCATCCACGGTGCTTGGATGGCCATGACAACGGGGATGCCGATGAAGTTATAGAACGTAGCATGGTGTGTACCTGTCTGGCAGACTGCACATCTAGGTGTGTGTGCATGCTCATTTCTCGACTTAAAAACCTCAATCAGCTAACACGATACATCCAGCAAACAAAGCCATCGATCATTTGCAATGCAACGTGATTATGCATCGACGGAAGCTGTTTGCTTGCGTGCTAGCTTGGGAAACAGCTAGGCTGGAGCTCTAGCACTAGCTAGAGTTGTATAGCGCATGCCCAATGCAACCATGCAACGCACAAATGAAATTTTGCACCACTTCTACTTGACTGTCATATATATGCAATTGGACAGCGCGCGCACGTCTGCTGGTTGCTGTGAGACGGATGTATATATAGATGTGTAAAATGATTATTGCATTTTCACGCAGTATTTTTTCAACGCAATGGTCATGTTGTCTACAGATCATCACTATATAATCTGCGTAGGCTCGATAATAGACACAGTAACTCGATCATGCTGCAGAGCGTCACAAATATTTCATCACATGCATGTCTATCAGCATCTGCCGTGTGGCTGTGGGCCTCCGCTAGCTCCGGTCATGCGCGCATACATGCGCGACGGAGTCAATGAAATCGCATTGTATTTTTCAATGCCACAGGCATGTGCCGCACTGACATGCGCATCGCGCCTACTCTGCAATGAATCGAAATGACGTGCGTCGCATGCGTGTCTAGAGATGAATGTCGATCTAGACATGTGGAGCATCGCATGGATACGTGTACGACTCACCACCGTAGTAAGTCGCATGAGTAGCATCCCGCCTTGTATTGTGGTGAGTCGCATGAGTATCATCCCGCCTTGTATTCATCCCTACTAGGATCCGCAGAGCCCCACTCACCAACTCTACAATCCTTTTAATCCCCTTAACGATCCTTGAATTTTTGATGGATTCTAAAAAACTTCTCATCCCGTTATTACCCCCTGCAACATCGGTGATTCTGTCCTTTTCAAGGTTCACTGTTTTGACCTCCTTCGTCAAGTTTTGAAGCATTTGCAGGTTTCTGTTATCTTTAAAAATTGTGGGCTCGCCTTTCTCCTCCACAAGAGGGGCGATACGACCTTTACTTTTTGTATTGCCACAATTTTTCGTCAGGTCACGCATTATCCTCTTTAGCTGTTTTTGGTCATCTGTGAGTAATTTTTTTGCAGAAGTGGGAGTAATCTTGTTTGTGAGGATGCCAAAAGACGTAAGTTGGCCTCCGCAAGCTGTCATAAACGAATCAATCATCCATGCATCTTGCGGATCAGCCCTGAGGCCATTCAATTGCACTACAAATATCATCATGACCTCTTTACCAGCATGATACAAGGCATCCGTGGCAAGAGACTCATAATCTTGCTCGATGTCCATCACACCCGGCATGTCAACTACACACCATCCTTCCAGCCATTTTTGCTCGCTGATGTGGGATTGCACTTTTGTCGTCAAACCAGTGCCAATGCTTTCGCCTGATTCAAAGACTTCTCTTCCAACCAAAGTGTTGCCGATTAGGGATTTGCCTCTTCCAGGATTTCCGAGCAGCAATATCTTTTTCAAATCGGTGTGTTCAGCGGGGTACGGATTCTCTCGAGTGTTTGAACTGCTTGATATGCCCATCGTGCGTGCGTGCGACCTTTCTGGTTTCTGATGATAGGACTCCACTGTGACGAAGTCGAACGCCAACGCCAACTCAACAGGGTCTTATGTACCGATTTTCGATGGAGCAGCATGCTATTTTCCCATATTTCCGAATGCGACAACAGATTCTACGCAGAAATGGCGATTATGGATTGCATATTTTCCAGTGACGCCCGCCGTGACGCCCGCCGTGACGCCCGCCGGTCGTGACGCCGTGACCGTGACGCCTGCTCGAACCGGGAAAAGATCCTGGATTCCTTGATTGCGACATGTTCATAATTGTTTATATCCAGGAAATCCTCAGGAAATTTAGGGTATCGTGAAAGAGTCCGACGTGTCCGAATGTGTCCGAATAGGAAATCGCAACAAACGAACACTGATAAATCAAAAACCAAAAATCGGAGAACCGCGGGTTCACAATTGAGTTGCGTTGGACTCTCGTACACGGCACCTTGTAGACCAATCTGCAGGAATGGGCTCGGTTTTTGAAGACACACAGGAACACCAAAAGCAGCCTCTACTCGACGAGGTGCAAAAGAAACAACCAGAATGCTCTGGAGGGTGTGAGGTGGTTGTGTTCATTGGAAATCCTGGCGTAGGTAAATCGACGCTGTTCAACACTTACATCGGTGCTGATGTTTCGCGATGTCTCTTGGAGGAGGGAACAAGGGAACTTATCATTTACCAAAAGGATACCGATGACCAAGAAAGTAAGCAATGTCAACCAATCATCATTGACACACCTGGATTGTTTGCGGCCGAGGACGGTGCGTTTGACAGTGCTGCGGAGCACATCATTAAAGCTCTTCACATATGGGACCAACGCGAAGATCTGAAAACATTCGACAAAAGAAGGAAACTCGTTATTCTTAAAAGTAGCTGGATGAGATTGGTGTTCGTCATAAAACTCATTGGTCTCCGCGTTCAAGCATATGACGTTGTCATGATTCAGACTGTTCTCAAATGGCTGTCTCGGAACGAAGTTTCTTACAGCATCATCGTCAACGAATGCAAACTGAAAGAAGGAAAGAAAGAAGAAATTCGTCGAATATTGCTCAACATTTTCTCAACAATTAAAGGAAAACCAAGTCAAGATCACTCCGAAGTCTCCATCGAATTCATAGACTGTGTCGAAGAGGAGGATCGTGCTAAAAATGTGCTCAGCACGCAGCGTGAAAAAATGGTGAAATTCCTTTCCGATAAAAGATACAGATTTAGATTGAAAAAGGATAAGGCACCAGATTTAAATAAAACAGAATTACAGATGTGCTCATCGGAAGAAATCGAAGCCGCAAAAAAAATGATAGTAGCTGCGGAAGGAAAAAGGAAATCACAAGCTGAGAGGATAGAGAACATCTCAATATGGGGGAGAATAGTAGGAGGTTATAAGTATTATGAGAGGAAGCTTATGTATTCTGCTTATTCTGCATTAGGGATTAACGAATGCATCGGCAAATCTGTAAAGTCAAGATCGAAAAGACTGTCTCCCGTAGTGGACCGAACGGAAAGTGCTCTCGTTGTTGCCCCTACCTCTTCGGGGAAAACATTCGTGAGTTGCTATACAATGAAGCAGGCCCCTTCCGATAACAAAACTATCAAGCGAAGCATCGACCGTTCTATTATAGTTTATGTGGCACCTACAAAAGCCCTTGTCAATCAGGTATCTGCTGCTTTGCACGCACGTTACGGCAAGGTTTTTGGAGTTATGACATTGGGTTACAGCGTGAGGCTTGAAGAATGTAAAGTGCTCATTACCATTCCAGAATGCTTGAAAGCGTTATTACTTTCACCAGAAAGTGAAGCCTGGACAAGATGCATCAAGTATGTAGTCCTTCATGATGTTCATCTTTGGGAAGCACTGAAAACGGTGCTGTATGGGAGCGTCTCCTTAAAATGGTGGGATGTCCCTTCATTGCTTTGTCGGCAACCCTTGTGGATTCAGCAAACTCACAACAGAAAAATAAATCTCATCATGCATCGAACTCGCTGGTCAGACCTGATCGAGTACCCGATGTCTTATTAGTATTCGACACACCTGTGACGTGCAATTCATGCACCAGTACACGAGATACCCATCACCACACATGCCATGAATGCCACGCATCCCAGGTGAACGCATCTCCAGCAATCACAATGTTTTCAAAACTACGTCCAGCTGTCTAGCTGTTGCCACGCTACGCTGCTGTTGCTGCTTATAATATATATATATACATATATATATATATATATATATATATATATATGCTACTACGGTACATACACATTCATTGTGCGATTAAAATACGCTGTCATGTGGCAGACGCGCACTTAAACATGTGTCTAGCTGTGCACGCTAGCTACACAGCGTGTAGTCATGCTAGCATGGCCTCCTTCATGCGAGTCGTTGCTATTTCGTCGTCGTTCCTGTTCATGATCATAATGACAGTTATTTGTTGAGTCTTACTTACTAGCTTAGTAGCTAGAGTAGCAAAGCGTTCTGACTGGACGTGACAAGACGTGATCTGTGTTGTTGACGATGTTGCATGCCAATCTAGCAGTGTGTAGCGCATCGTGCTCATGAGTTGCGTTGTACGTATGCGACCTCCTCTAGCCCTTGCTAGCTTGCTAGCTTGGCAGTATGAAGCTACCAGTATTCCCAGCAATGAGCATCAACATGCACTGCCTAGCTAGCTAGACTACATGTAGTTATCTAGTACGTAGTCTAGCTAGCTAGTTGTCTAGCTCTAGAGCTAGCTAGCTAGCAGTACAGAGTCCTAGAGTCATGTGAGAAGCTCTATAAATCTCTGGTCTATAGGTGACCATTTTGTTCACATCAAAACCCTTTGGACCTGTGATACGATTGTCATGCTAGCAGCGTAGCATGTCTGACTAGCTGACTGTGCACAGCTAGCAGCTAGCTAGCTGTGGACACAGCAATCGGTCGACTAGCAATCTAGCAATGCCAGAATGCCAGCTAGCCAGAATGCAAACATGCTGTATAGCATGCTAGCATGTCTAGATCTAGCATAGCATGGAGATGTGCGCTCTAGCAAGGCTCGAACTAGAGAAGGCTAGAAGGTCTAGAGGTACTGACAACCTAAGCCATTTAAGACATTGAACTTGGCTAGTTGGGTCGCAATGGCTAGAGCGCGATGCTGATGGGTTATGAATGCGCACACCGCTTGTAGCTAGACCGACCTAGCTAGCTAGCTAGCGACCGACATCCAGAGCATCTAGCTAGCCACCGCCACAGCTATAGAATACGTAAGCAATCTTGACATCTAGACACATGCACGTGACTGCTTATTACATACAAGACAGCATTTCATACTATTATTCGCACGCATTACTCTTATTTTCACAAGCAGAAATCAATAACGCGTCTTTCATATTGCGATCATCATTATTACTGCTATTTCTGATGCTTCCGACGATTCTGCCCCATTTCCAGCTCGAGCTGCTTCTGATGTACAATATTGTGTGTGAATCGATTGTTCTATACACATTGCAAGAATACATCTCGAGGCGGTGACCTTTTTCTTGGCTTTCCAGAATTTCTTCTTGTATGCACTTATTTTGCTATTTTTGAGGCCGCTTGTCAACTTGAAGATACCTGCAGCGTGTTTTGCAGGGAGGGGGGAGTGAGGAGGAAGATAATGAATATCTACAGTTCATACACTCCCCCCCCCCCCCCTCTCTCTCTCTCTGTGTGTGTGTGTGTGGTCGCGTTTGTAGGGACAAGCTATTTACTAGCTTATTTGAGTTGTGAACCCATCAAGGACAGATCATTAATATTTATAAATATATATATATATATATATATATATATATATATTATACTGCTGGTGCTACCCTGGATGCAGACGTCTTCGTCCTTCCATATCTCGAGGGAGTTTATATAACTGGCTTTTTGAAGTCTTGACAAAGCCTCCAGGTAATCTCCTACATCGTCGTTGTAGTATACGCACACAACATTACACATATCATATCGCAGCGTACACTAATACCACACCACATGTATATGTACACCCCCCGATTGCACATGATGCACGCCACATGGATGATAACTCGTGCCATTGCTAGAAACGCTTGATTGCCATTCAGCTTGAGGGGAGGAGGATGCAGTCGCAGTAGTATCGCTATCGTATTCAACACGAAAGTTCTTGCAAATATATATATATATATATATATATATATATATATGTGTGTGTGTTTGTGTGTGTGGTGTATACCGCCGTCGAGCGACTTATCGTCAGCCTTGGCGAGGAGGTCCTTCTGGCAGTGTTTGAGGACGTATAACGCCACACGGTAAAGCATCTTGTGCCCCTCGTTGAAGAAGATGTCCCAAATCCGAACCTTGGAAGGGAGAGAGTTGGAGGAGGAGGAGGAGGAAAAAGGATGTACACTTAGCGCAGCGAGGAGTAAGATGAATCAATAGATGTCCTTCCGGGAGAAAGAAAGGTTGTGGGGAGCAGTGGGGCATGCAGAGACACCAGACGTTGGTTAGTCGGATTATGCTTATCAACTCAACACGCTACTACTACTGCTACTACTACTAAATCCACACAAGATTGTAGGAGGGCCCATCCATCTATTATTCTAGAACATTCATCGCATATCATATGCATATTTATTATATATGTACATATATATATATATATATATATATATATATGAAATATTAATATATAATGTTCTCCTTCTATGTGATCGATTACTACTACTACTACTACTACTACTACTACTATTTCGAGTTGTTAGTACCGCGCAGTTGGCAGGTACAATAGACCACAGGGAAATCACCCACTTGGGTGCGAAAACGTTGATGGAACCGAACGGTAACATTGGGCACTTTTCATCAGCCTTCGTCAATGCCTGGGGGGGACGGAGCGGGGGCAGAGTGACATCCCGATTAATATTTGCACACATACAAACACACACACACACACACACACACACACACACATACCAACACACGCTGTGGCGACAAGATGAAGCAACTATCCAACGCGAGGAAGAAAGAGGCATCATTGCGTTGGTAATAACACGTAATTGAAGGTGGAGTAGTACTGGTAGTAGTGGTAGTAGTAGTAGTAGTAGTAGTTGTAGTAGTAGCGCGCTATGGTGATATGTGAGTAGCGACAACCCACCTTCGATAGCTTCGGGAGGTACGATTTCAGTAACTAATATTTGCGTTTATCATCATCATCATCATCATCATCATCGTTCGTCGTCATCATCATCATTATCACCCCATCTCTCTCCCTCTCCCTCTCTCTTTCCCCGACACATCACATAGGTTGGAAGGCAAACAAACGCATTCACAACGAAAGTCGCTTGTTATTCAAGGAGGGAGGGGGGGGGGGCTATAGCAAAGGATACGCAACTACCACTACCATTACTACAACCACTACAATTGCCACCACCTTTTTCAACACATACTCAAATTCGAACGCGAGTTCCAATTGTGGGCCGTATCTTAAAAAAAGAAAACAGATCGTTAAGAAGAAGACGATGACAGTGCTCATCCCGCGATAATTGTGAGGATGATTAGCTACTACTACTACTACTACTACTACTGCTACTACTACTACGAAAAGGAGGTAAAACACGCGCTCGCACGCAGCACCAGCATTGGGAAGAGGAGGAAGAGGAGGAGAAGAGGGCCGCATTGGAAAAATAGAGGAGGTCAAGACAAGTAAAGAAGATGCACTGGCTCTTTTAAAGAATCTAATTTCGATTTGGGGAGCTCCTTCTATCTCATTAAGAATTAGAAATTATGCTCCTGCCCCCCCCTCTTTCCTCCCCGCCCCGTAGCCAGTGGTCGTACAGATTCTGCAGCGCGTAGTCCGGGTGGTGGCATAACCGCTCAAGCATCCAGAACACCTCTTCATTCTGGAAGGGGCAGCTTATCATCAGAAAAGCCGCAACCTGATGTAACACACGCACGCACACACACACACACACACACACGCATATTCGTCACAAGACACAAACGACCACCCAATGACGATGAAGACAGAGAAGGGCGGGTGAGTGAGTGTGGAGGGGAATACGGACAGTAGGTTTGGGAGGTGTGACTCCTCGTTATTACCAGATTCATGCCCTGACAGTACTGTACTTGTTTGTCGTAGTGCACATACGCATACAGAACCTAGCATTCGATGATAATGATAATGATAATGATGATGATGATGATGATGATGATGATTACAACCGACAATAGGCAACAATGATCAGAGTAACAAATAATATCACTATATGACGACGACGATGATGATGACGATAGTGTTCTCTTTCTAAATCTACGACTCACCTCTCGTAGACGCTCTGCCGCCGAGGATTTGCTGTCTTTCTCGCCTGTTATGTTTTTTGGGGGGGGGGAGAAGAGAACATAGTGGCAAAAAGAAAAAGGAGGAAGAAGAAGATACGACTAGAGAAATGAGTAACGAATCATAAATAAAATGAGAAATAAACTCTGAAATAAATCACAACATTACCGCGGGCAACTATTCAGAGGGGACGAGCTTACCGTGAAGGAAGTGGTTTTCCGGAAATGTTCTGGGCACATCTTTGTCGATAGTTCGGAACGGCTCTGGGTTGCCTTCAGGCTTTCCAATGCACGACAACTTGGAATATAACCTACATGAATCATCACAACAATATCAGCCAGTATGCGGCGTAAAGAAACAACAGGTGACTTCGCACCCCACCCCCCTTTCCCTTTCGTATACGTCGCCTCCCGACAAAAGTTCAAGTCATGATATTCTAGCGGCATTCTATACGATTAGATTCTGCTAAAGATGGGGATCGTGAGGCATATTCACCGATCAAAATCGTGTTTTTTTTAAAATGAAAATTCGTCGTTCGGGCATATTGTTTGCGTGATAATGACACTGATAGTAAGCATCATCATCATCATCATCATCACATCATCATCATCGCTCAAACGAAACGGCTATGTATGGCACCACCCTTTATCAATGACACCAGGGATTCTATGGAAGCATAAAATCCGTCCCCCCCCCCCCCCCCCCCCCCCCCCACACACACACACGAGCATGGGCGCGCGCACGAAAATAATATACTACTGCTAACAGATACGTCATCGCTGACATTAGACCTTGAGCTGTCGTTGGCTCGGCCATCGATGGTTCTTCTCAAGGTACTTTTTCATTTCTATCCACTTGTTTTCGCGACGGAGATCGCGCTTCTTCTTCTTCCTCGCAAGATTACTAGAACACACAACGGTGTTACTGAGATAGTCAATGGTGCTTTGGGGGCTTAACTATGAAAATTTAAGCTGCTTACGCATAGCATATCTACAACTAGCCGCCACTAGTACCTAACACTCGCCTTCCCTATCGCAGCGGCGATCTCCTTTATATCTTCAGCTATCTGCAAGGCGGGGTGGGGGAGTCAGTTACACGTGTACGTAGCAGTGGTTTAAGTGATAATGGGGGAGGAGGGCGGGAAGGGAGAGAGACCCTTGATTTCATCTGGCTGTGCTTTTTCTTGTCAGTCTTCTCCAGCTCTGCCATATTCTACGTGACAGCATTACAAATAAAACTAAATGCGGTGTTTCTTTCCATCACGGTGTTCTTTTTCTTTTTTGTTCCCAAACATAGCTGCCTCATTAACTCAAGAAGAATGCTATTGACGCCTCTATGCGACAACATGGTTGTGAAATACCTCATGCGGATTTACGGCAGGGAGGCGCGTTGATTCTTCTGTGGGAAACACGTGCACACACGCACTTTAGTTACATTTACTGCACATACAATCTTCATTTCTACAAGTAGAAGTATCGCAATTTCATACCAGCACTTGCGCCGCTTGCGATACTTTCAATTTTGCTCTCGATCACCTATATTTTAGAGCAAGTCAATGTGTGATCAACGAAATAAGCTCGAATAGCCCATGAACATAAAAACCCATCATCATCATCATCATAATGAAATCCTTATCTCACCCCCTCCGCTTCTCCATCGCACTCCGAGCCCGGAAGAGTTGCTAGCCCTTGCGGGGACTGCAATTCGGACCCTAACCTGAAATAGAAACATGACTTATCCTCACTCAACTCCAATCAAGCAAGCTCCCATGACGACCACGCTCAGGAGTGACATTGTGTGACATGATATTTGAATTACCTATCTGACTTCGTAATAGTTGATCGGGCCGTAGTTACCGTTGTTACTTGTGAATTAGGCCCAACAGTATCGGTTTTTATTTTAACTTCACAGCTGCCAGCGTCCCCCTTTTGCTGCTCAACCCCCTTCTTTTCTCCCGTCCCCGAATATTCTTTAAGGCCCTGAGATAGGAGGAAGAAAGAAGAGGACAGAAAAGGTAAGACGGTAGTGTTCATGCAGGAAAAGGAAGTAATGAAACTAGGTCGTGTCCCTACCTGCAGATTGATCTTAGAAAGAGGGAGGCGGATACCTTCCGTCTTCGTTACATCTCGGAGGGCGATCTTGAAATCAGCTACAGGTTTCTCAACTCCCTCCTTGGCCACTACCACTTGATACTGTTTCCCAGTCTCCAACCCTGATTCCACACAAACACGGTTTTTTTTGTTAAGGACAACGTTCCTGCAGATCTGGGTACTGTTCTGTTTCAAACTCCCTCGATCGAGAATGACGATAAAACGAATGGTGCATTGATCGAAAGCTTTCTCAACGTTAATTCGTCCAAAACGACTTTCTCATTCTTCGAGAAGGTTTCCGAAATGATGCGAAAGATACGTCGAAAATTGGCTTAATCTTTCAGAAATGATTACTACTAGATCCAGATTGATGTGAAAGCGGCGAAAGAATTTCTGTATGTTAGTCGCTTCAACAAACTACCGCTAGGCAGTGCCATCTCCCCGTCAATCTCGAATCTAATATTCATCTCCCCCGAACCGATCTGTACGACGGCAGGAGCTTGGAAATCATTCCACAGCTTTACAGAGGGCTTTGCCCCCATTCTGGTGTAGTTTGCAACTCACTTGTGTGCTGCTGGGGGACATTCAGCGTTCATCTCCTGAGACACGAATATTTCATTGTCGCAGATGCTGATCGAAGATCGGGAGAGGAAGATCACGCTTCACACGTTCTTAAAAAATCGGCCTGCGTGTCGGCCGTGAGTCCAAGGGGGATGATGGGGTTCCTCTATTGCGACATCTATCGACGGCCGACATCACCGGAGATTTGGAAAGTGCTAGATCTTTCTTTCTCGGCATTATTGTTATCTCGATCAAATCATTTTTTTTTCGGACAAAATCCAATGGAAATTGGCCCAGTTTTGACCAGAATTTTAGAATCAGATATCACCATGAATCTAGCCTTGCGACATGTCTGAGAACGTCTCTCATCTAGATCATGCTGCAAACGGACCACATGAAGATGCATGGCACATTTCAAGCTAGCAAGGTTGATCTTGTGTGCACGCCGGTCTCCCATGTGGTTCTGGCGCATGTGATTTCAATCAATGCTTTTTTCATGTTTCATGTTTCATGTTTCTGGCGCATGTGATTTTGAACAATGCTTCTTTCATGTTTCATGTGTCATGTTTCACGTTTCTGAAAGCCCTTCCAGCCTTGAAAACACTTCAATTGCTCACATTCGTTGCACATGGTGTTGCTGTGTCTGTCATTAGCTTGGTTGCAGGTGTCAATCACACTGTGCAATGGCTAGATGGTGTTGCAACAATCGCTGGCACTTCTCTAGTTTTTGACGTTCAGCGTCCACAATCATCATCATTCACCGAAGGCTTGTGTTTGTTCACGTTGTTCCCTTCTGTTGCTCTGGCCTTCGCCAGATCTAGAGAGCATCGATGCGTGCCACGGTGAGACACTTTGCGGGTGGTCACACACCAACATGCATGCACATGCTGCTGTCCATTCAACAGCTCGGGATGGAAAGAACATTGGAAAGTCTAGAAGTGTGCGGCATGAACAAGCATGCTGGCATGCATGTCTGCAGCAGGCTAGCAGGCCCAGAGATGACGGCCAAACCTAGAAACGTCTAGCTATGTATGTGCACATGTACTTACGCCGCACTACTACTGGGATATAACCGCCACATGCTTTTCTTCAATGAATGTGTCAGTTGGCATCATCATCTGATTACTAGATGCGAAATTTGTGATGTTGGACGTCATGCATCGAGCACATCCACTGTGATGCGTACGTCAAAATCACGAATCTTGTTTTTATAAGCTGGTACTCAGAAACTAACACTAGCGCTTCTTTTTCTGGTCGGAATTCATTAGTGTGTAATGCTTCATCAACTCTTCGAGATTGCTCACAGTTCCCATCGTCAAATTCCGCCTGCCAATGCTCATTGCCTTGTTTAAATTACGCTGCCGATGAGGCTGCTGCTGCTGTTGCTGCTGCTGTTTCTGTTCCAATAAAAGCTCTATATGTGAAAACGCATCGCTTGGGCGCTTCTCTTTAATCCTCTCTGCCAATAAGGCTGACGACTTCGTCTCTGTTGGCATCGTAACCATCACAAATCGTGCCATTCTTGCCAGGCAATCCTCCGGCGAAATGAAGCATTTTTCGTACGTGAGCTCCAGGACAGGGATGTGGAAGCGTCTCAACTGACCTCGGATATATCGCTGCCGCGACCTCTGTGCAGATATAGTCTGCATCATTTCATCCGGGCTTATTCTGTTGCTATCGGATGCTTGAACCCTACCTCCTTCGGCACCTGCTCGTCGTGCCTTAACCCCACCCGAAAACCACTCATTGAGAAATAGATGGAACCGACTGCGCGCTCGAATGAAGATCACGCCCGTGTGTGTGCGTCGCAGCAGAGGGTATGTGTCAATCTCTTCCATCCCTGGTTGATATCGAACCTACAGGATGATGAAATTGGCAAAGGTGAGTACGACAAACAAGTAACCGCTGTTTTCAGCCGGTCAGGTTTTTTAGCTCGCTACTACTAATACTACTCCTCCTCCTGCTACTACTACTACTACTAATAATAATAATAATAATAACTCTGCCACACTATCTACCCGCATCTGCTGATGTCACTTCTTCAATGAACAACACAGCTACTACTACCACCACTACTATCACTAATTCAACTGCGAATCACCCATTGGAGGTGCTGGAACTGTACCCTCGCCTCCGTGTACAAAGGGCACTGACATGGCAGGAATCGGTTGTCCGCATGCAAAGCGAGCTCAAAGTAGCTCTCGAAAACCTCTCGTCGCGTGAGAGATGATGACAATGATGAGGAAGAGGAGACTGACGATAGATTAGGATCTTCTCCCTCGGCAGAACTCTCTTCTTTACTGTTATGTCTATCGTGACGACGAGATTGGAGGAGTCTCTGGAAGTTGCAGAGCCTCTGTGCGTGAATTCGCATATGAGAGGGCCATTCTTCGCCTTTCTCCCAAACACCAGGCATGTCATCCGATGCGCAGAAAGTGTTGTTGCTGCTGCTTCTATTGTGTGTGGAGATCTTACGCATCCAGTTCATAATGAAACTAAACGTGCAGCCTGAAACCAGCTGTGCCTCCGTGCTGCGGTGATCCTCTCCCTGGTGCAACACCGCTGGATTGGCGGCCGCGAGAGGGAAGGCTAGCCGAGTCCCAGAGGGTGCCCCCCCCCCGCGGGCACAGACGCCAGGGAGGTAGTCGAGCAGCTCGAACAACCAATCTGAATCCTTTAAGACCTCCGTGAAGAACATGAAAGATCTGGGGCTGGCAAGTCTTTGTAATTGCCAGGGCTGCTGATGGTGGTAATGACGATGGAGGCTGTCACCACCGCTATCCCTAGCATCGCTGTGTATTTGATTATCAATTTTTGCCTCATCGCCATCATCGTCCTGACCAACGCGCAAGTCTCGCACACGATGGTACGGAAAATCGAGAACATTGAAGCTCCTCGGAGCGGAGAGGCCATTCTTCTTTTCCTTCTGCGTTGTTCGTTGGGTTCCTGCTGCGATGTCTCTGTCGCCTTCTTTCTCCACTTTCTTCCACGGCTTAGAGAGGCCATCATAGTGCACCGCGAATGCAGAGGTAAGATCGCCCCACGCCATTCCGCTCTGCCTCCACTCCTCAAAGGTTACGAATCCAAGCCCATCGTGGATGGTCAAGCCTGTTCGTAGCTCCCAACAGCTTGTGTGCCCGAGTAGAGCAAGGATGGGAATGCCTAAGAATTTAAAAACACAAACAACAACGCATGATTCCAATGTGCATCAGCACTACACACGCAGGCACTACACACGCAGGCACTACATACCCACGCACATTTCTCGCTTCTTTCTCCAAAAGTCTCCCCCCTCTCTCTAGGCCCGTGTCCCCTCCCCTCCGCACTCTTAGTTTACTACCAAGGCCGTAGCTGAGCGAGGACTCCGGGAAGATCCGATACTTGTAGTTGGCCCGCATCCATTTCTCATATCGCCCTGTTAGATCAAGGAGTCTCCACGATGAGAGATCCATGAGCACCATGCCAAAGTTCCACTCATACTCCCTCTCTAACCTCAGCCGCCGCCCCCCGTTTATGGCGTGCGAGAGGTTCCTGAGAAGCGGCCAGAGGCCTGGATCCACGCATGCCAAGTCCGGCGAAAGAGGGGGGCATGCAGTCTCCTCTTCGGTGCGTCCAGTAAGGACCAGTGCGGGGGAGGAGGCGAGGGGCCGAAGCTGATTTCGCAGCTTGAAGATCATGCTACTCTTGTCGAATTCCCAAAGGTTGCACGTGGCCAATAGTGCCCTGCCTCTTCCGTCTCCTCTCCCTCCCACCGCCCGCCCCCCCTGTTCCCAGGCTAGCTGCACGTCTCCTTGCACGACTACGTCGTCGTCAATGAAGAGGAGGCGCCGTTGACCGCGGAAGAGGGGGAGATGGGGGAGGTAAAACCGCAGATGATTGAGGGGGTTACTGTGCATGCTTTGCTTATCCCAAGAAGCGCTCCTCGCAGTAAAGTATCTATTACTCTCATTAGAGGAGGAGAATGAGGAGGAGGGGAAGGGGGAGGGTGAGGGTCCAAACTCCTCTGCATCCCAAGTTCCGCTGTGGCCAAATTCTGCCCACTTCCAAACTGGCACGCGACCCACTGATAAAAATACAAAACGCTTACGTGTGCCACTATATGTATCAACACACACACACGCACGCACGTGTATATATATATATATATATATATATATATATATATATATATATATTGGTATTTATGGCGATTTCTTCTTCCAACCTTCTACGTGACACACCATTCGCCCATTCCTACGACATGGTCAAATAGTATATTACGTGTTGTGAGGGAGTCCACCGCTTCTTCAACGGTTACCACTCGAATAGATCCTAGCCTCTTACGGATGTGCAACTGGTACAGCTCCCCGCCCTCCTCCTCAAGCCGTTTGAGAATCCGGCGTTCGGTGGTGATAAGTGTTACAGAGATGAGAGAAGGGGTTGCGGAATGGAGGGAAATCGATCCTAATGTCCCCAGCAAACCCTCAACACGATCGGAAATAATGCAGATGCTGACAATATCATCTTCGTTGTTGTTCTCGAGTGCGTGCCCGCCGGTACCTCTGTCGCCGACCTTCATCGCCGCCATAGTGTTGGCTGCCGTTCTGTTTCTCAACTGGAGCGATTCGAAGCGGCGTGCATGAAAATAAAACTGGTCGGATAGCTCTTCCAGGGCGTCGACAATGCGCAAGATCTTAGCGTTAAAGTTAGTAAGTGTTGGGGGAAACCATCGCGCAAGTTATCAGCAGATGTGAGAAGGAGAGCAAGAGGAGGAAGAGAACAAGGAAGAAGTGATTACCTGCGTCCGCACTTCAGGAGCTGGGATTGCTTTGAGAATATAATCATTTTTGTGAAGGGATAGAAGCTGCATTCCGCTGAGATTTCTGAGCCGTCGCAGCCACAAACGGCTTTTATCGCCCCGACTACCTTCTTTTCCCCTTCCGCCGCTGAGGGTGTCGCGAGGGGATAATGAGGGTGATGATGGAACTTGTAGGAACGATTTCACATCGCTTGCGAAGAATGAATGCACCCTGGACGCGTTCCAAGAATGAACAGGGCTAGCAATGGCCACCACTGTTTGCTCCTCCGAAGAAGAAGCGCCTCCGCCTCCTCGGAAACGAAGGAGACGTATTACCCCCCTTCCCCTTTCATTTTCGAACTCCCACTCAACGTCAAACCCAACCCTGCTTGCCTTCCCCACAGTCTCAGTGGCTAGGACAAGAACTAGCGCGAACATCCCGAGGAGATCATGCCCTGCTCGCATCTTCTTCCTCGAGGAGGCAAGGGGTCGGGAAGCGACGTCGATGGAAGACTAATTTCCGAAGCCAAGGAATTGTTGTATGTGTTGTCTCTCTCTTAAAATATATAATAATTTTATCGGTATACTTTCTGCCATCATTTGTCTAATTTTTTAAGAGGAAAAGTGCGCCCGCTCAGCAATAGCCCGCCCCATCTGCGCACACTTTCCCGGTAGGCTAAATCTCACTCTCCCCGACACACCACCAATCCTGAATCTTAGTCTCCTTTCTGCCAGAGCCGTGTCAAACGCCTCAGTAAGAAGCAAAGATGGACTATTCGATTCTGAAGAAGGACCTTGAGAAGGAGGGCAAGCTGGTGCCGGTGGAGGAGGGAAGTGCATCTTCATCGAAGGACCCATATAAGATTGTTGTTCCAGACACTGCGAGACTTAAGATTACGCAAGTCTCAGGTTCCACAGCGGGGGCAGGGAGCGGGGATTTCCATGTCTACAGGGCCACGCGAAGAAGGGAGCAATTTCGTGTCGCTGGCATTCTGAAACAAGCGAAGGAGCAGGAGGATTTTGAGGAATTCATCAAGCGCAAAGAGCAGGCACACGCTGAGCAGATCGAGCGGACAGCCAAAAAGGCCTCCAAACGCAAAAGACGTAAGGAGGCGCGCAAGATGTGGCGGAAGAAGAGCAAGGGGCAGAAGCATAACACCTTTTCCAATGACGGCAACTTCCTTGAACTCTTCCAAAAACAGCAGGAGATGGCGATGATTACTCTTCCAGAAGACTTGCGGAAGGAGATCAAGGACGTCATATCGAAGACCAAAACGCCCTTCTCAGCTGAAGCAGCGAAGAAGAAAAATACGAGAAAGGGAGCTCGGAAAAAGCAGAACCAGTCAGACCAGGTCCTTGATGACGATACGATCGCTGCGAGGGCCCCGACCTTCGAGGGTGACGGAAAAGACGTCGTCTTGAGGATTGGATCACCTGACGAGAAGATCAAGTGGATGTGCGCTGTGACGATGGAAGACGGAAAGATATTCGGTGCACGAAAATTTGAGGAGGGACAGGGAGGCGGGGAGGGCGCTGAGGGAGCACCCCCCTGCGTACGCTTCGAAAACGTCCCAATCGGAACGCGATTGGAAGGCTATGCATACAGCGGGGCGCACGGCCTCTGGAAAACCTCCCCGTATGAAGTCAAAATCCAACGACAACACAAGCTCATCGAGGCTTCCGATGCGGAGGAACTGGCGCTGAGGCTCGGGTCCTTCCTGGAGAAACTCGCAAAAACCAGCATTAAAGAGCGGAAATCCTTCACCGTCGCCTTTGGAAAGGGGGTCGCCCCCCTCCTCCAACCGCTGAAAAAGTGCGCTGCCGATTCGATCGGGCAGTGGCGCGTTTTCACGGCGGAAGAAACATTCAACGCCAATGGCGAGGGGTTAGTCGCAGCAGAAGTAAGAGCGAGCCTTGAGCCGTGGGGCGTCCAAGCGAATGGCTTGCACCTTGCAGCTGCAAGCGATCCAGATGTCGCAGCAGCATACGCGCAGACCATCAGCAAGAACGTAGACGGATTTGTGGATCCTGAGTTTGATCTCGTACTTATGTGCCTCCAAGATCACGATGACAGCAGTAGCAGCAGTAGCAGTGCCAGTCGCGGGGTATGCGGGCTCGGAGCCAACACCGAGGCGCTACGGAATCGTGATGTCTTGGTCACAACTACAACGCCATCAGCTGAACGCGATAGTAATGAAGGAGCGGGAGCCACTGGAATAACCGTCACAATCCCTCTCTTGGATGCTGCAAGAAACCTCGCCATTTTTGCCCTAGGGAAGTCGCAGAAAAGCAGGGAAAATCTGAAGAGCCTTTTCGATGGCCCAGCGTCTGATGACCGACCGCTCAGCTGTCTCTCGGTCAAGCCAAAAATCACGTGGTTTGCTCTGGGGGGGGGGAGCTTGTAGACCGATCTTGCGAAGTGCGCTATGTGGACGACATTCTGCTGGTGCAACAATGCATTTGTGCGACTAACAAAGTTAATTGCTCCTTCTTCCAATCTGATATTTTTTGGAAAGGGGGACGTAGATGCAGCATGAAATGCACACGCCACAAAGTACCTATCTAGCTATGCGGGTATTGTTACGGATGAGTAGTATGCTTTCGAGCGCTGCTTCTCCAAATCATCCAACCTTCTGGGGTTTGCGTAACATTGCACTGAAGCCGCTAAAAGTAGCCATAACCGACAGAAGGCCGTAGCCCTAGGATGTAGCAAATAAAGCACTTTCATTACAGCTAGCTTATGTGGCCAGGTGCATGGCGCGCCACTATTGGAGATAATGCCGACTAATGAGCGACATAGCCTACTATACTACATGTGCTGCATGAGCTGCACGCTATATTGTTATATTGTTTAAAAACTACGGATCGTGTGAACGGATCACACGGCCAAGTCGGCCACACAGTAGCAGCAAAGAATCATGCACACTTAGTTTTTATACTGTACGTCGCACGGCGGAAGTGCGCAGCCCATTGCTAGCATTGCCTGGGAATATCGTGCTGCTTGCACTAGTGCATGACAATGCCAAAAAATGCGCATGCATATAAATCATGTTCATAAAGAAACATATGTTGCACAATAATGTGTTGAACCATTATACTATGCTATGTGCGCGGGTACAGCTACTGTAATATAATTCTAATCGCGCTCGCACAAGTCTTCATAATAATCTAGATAATAGCTTCATCTAAACACTGCACACTGCCCAAAGCACTGATTAGGGGCTTTTATACTTTGTAACAGTTTGTAGGTAAAAGTTTTACTCATAATATTGCAGCGAGACTACATGCGTGTTGCACCTTCGCATGCCTCATTTTCACTTCGCTATCTCTGCACTTCCTTTTCAATATGATTCTTCTTTTTCTTAGCCTTCTTCTTCTTCTTCTTCTTCTTCTTCTTCTTCTTCCCTTTCTTCTTAATGCTCCTCTCCCTCCTCCTGCTTCGCTTCGATCTTCGCTTCCCCCCCTCACGCCTACCACCATCCTCTCCAGGGACGGCACGACGTCCTGGTGATGAGTAATGCAGGTTGCCCTGCTTTCTCCTCTGAGCCCAGTCGGGGGCGGCAACAGGGCCGAGCGTCTTGGAGATGTCACCTACTTCGATCGCCACGCCGAGCGAGATGCCGACATTGCGCACAGCATGCTTCCAGCCGGAGGGAACGAATAGCACTTCTCCCGGATATTGTACGCAGGCTAGTGGCCTGTAATACTCCTCAAATGTAGCAGCGGCAGCAGCAGTGGTAGTGCTCCCGTTTGACGACGATACGAACCACAAATGGCGGTTCTGATCAAGCGCCGAGGTGGGCGGGAAGAGCAGCCAGCGCTTCTTTCCCCACACGAGCGCGTTGTACGCGTTCCAGTGCGCATGGAAACCGGTCGCCGAGCCGTCACTACCGATGTAAAAGAAGGCCATTCTGTCCCGCTCTCCCTTGCTGAACGAGAATTCCTCCGACTCGAATAGCTCCAGTTGAGTATATCTGGCGGTGGCAAATAAAGCAGATATGTATAATGAGGGAAATCCGGTAGCAGGCAGTAAGTAGTAGTAGTAGTAGTAGTAGTAGTAGAAGTAGGCACACTCACTATTACGCATCCCAAAACGTGTATGTGTATTTGTGTGTTTGTGTGTGTGTGCTATTACCCTTCCTCGATACCAGCGAGCTTGTCTCGGCTGAAATAGTAGTACGGCCCCCCATCATCCTCACCATCCCCATCATCCACGTTGTTACTATGCTTATCGTCGCCATTGCGAGCGTCACCACTGCTGCCACTACTGTTTCTGCCTTTGCGGGGTTTCGTGATCATTTGAACGAATTCGCGCAAAAGGACAGTCTTCCCCATCCGGCTGCTGCTACCACCTCCATGTGCTTCTTCTTCTTTCTGCTGCTGCTGTCCGCGTTGTTGGTATTTTCCATACCCCACAACTTCTTCCGAAGCCATGATTGTGATGGGAGAGTTCCCGTGTTTTTCCAGCAAGGCCTGTCGACGCCAGGATGTCTTAGCTGACCACCGTTTCTTCTCACTCCTTCGATGATCTTTCTCCTCGCCCTCTTTGCCGAGACTGCCACCACCACCATCATCATTATTTTCATCATCATCATCATCATCATCATCGTCATGGATCAATCCGCGAATGATAACTGGCTTTCCCTGCAAGGCGTAGCTATGCAATAGCTCGTCCTGGCTGAGGCCATCCCTCCGGTCTATGTCACATCGCTGTAAATCGTTCTGGCTATTTCTACTACGACGATGAGGAGAGCCGCCGTCCTCCCCGCGGGCAGCATCGCCTCGCTCTTCCTGATTCCACCCCCCCCCATCTTGCGGCGCGCGACCGAGCTGCCCCTCTGGAACGTAATCCGAGCGTGGCTTGGGGCGCTCCCCCCTGCCGATCTGTCTGGCGAAGGGCCGCGGAAGGGCGACCGAGGCGAGGAAGAGCATCTTATCGCTGAGGAACTCAGAGGCCGCATCCGTCTCCGGGGGCTGTTCGACTCTCCGGTAGAGCTCAGTCGCGAGGGCATGGCGCCCCATCGTGTCCCATATCGACGCCTTGGCGGCCTGGAGCAGCATGTCGTCCTTGCCCGGGTCTGCAAAGTCTACGATTGCAATCAGCGCCTTCAGCCCCTTGCCGCCACGATGTCCACTGCTTTCATCACCATCATTATTGTCACCGTCGTCGCCAGTATCGCCAGTATCGCCATTGCCACCATCGTCGTCGTTCAAGGTCATCTCTAGCCTAGAAACGACTCGCAGGATGTGCTCGCTTTGGGCTGCAATGGTAGGAATGAGCGACCGTATCAACGGCCGGAGGGTAGCCATGGTGCCAGTGTGGCGACGATGGTACTGGTGATAGAGCGGATGGTGACGGTCGTTGTATTCGGAAGGAGGGGGCGCGGACATAATAGCGGTGCTAATACGATAAAGCATGCAAGCTCGGAGCTGCGTAGCCTCTTGCATATGACCCGCCATCTCAAGAGAGAGCGTGTACCAATTGAGCAGCCAGAGGCATTTCTCTGGGCCATTATTGCCTGAACCCACCCCCCTCTCGCCGCCATGATCCACGCACTTATTATTTCTTTGGCATCCTCTCGTTTTTACCACTGGCGACAGAAACGACACGGCCTTCTCAAACTCACCTCTCGTGTAGTGAGCTACCCCAAGCTTTTCGTTGAGCTCGGGCACCTGCGGATAGCGGAGGGAGAGATTTGCAAGCACAGGGAATGAAAATTCTTCCTCGCCTCGAAAATTCGCGATGTAACGCTTCACGCAGATCTCAGACATCAGAGGAGTGGCGCTCTCAATCGAATCCTCTGGTCTCGTATCGATGACCACCTGCCGTATCACATTCTTTCTCAAGATCAATACTTTCAATCGATCTTTTATACGAAGTTTTTGCACCATTCGTTATGCTCTCTTAAACCAATTCCATTCCTACTGCCCCCCCCCCCCCCCTCTATGGGAAAAACGTTCTCGTCTCGTATAGTTCTAGCGTCATAAATTCAAACGATATAGTTATTTCATTGGTTGGAAACTACCCTATTTGCTTCTTTCTGGCTGCTTACGACATGGGATCTTAAGATAATCGAAAAATGTCAACTTTAGGAACACATGAGGGGATTAGATACGAAGTTCCGACCTCCATGAGCGACCTTTCTCGTCACGAATCTCGAAACAGTGATCAGGATATGTGTGAAATCGGGCAACCTTGATGTTGCCACACAAAGTTGAT
Organism: Bigelowiella natans CCMP2755; assembly: GCA_000320545.1. Taxonomy (NCBI): domain Eukaryota; phylum Cercozoa; class Chlorarachniophyceae; genus Bigelowiella; species Bigelowiella natans. The sequence goes on from ADNK01002381.1 coordinate 31,692, forward strand.
TATGATGAGAATAATGATGATGACGATGGTATAATGACAAAATGACATTGTTGGTGATTGTATTTAATGGCTCATGACATATCCAACTGGTGCTTAGGTATACCTTCTTCGGGCCCACCGTATCGATTTGAATCTGAGAGATTATTTGACGAATAACTTCTTCGGAAAAGTCCTTTCAAAAGTTATTTTTCTTTTAAATACTTCTCGCTCTGGAGTCCAGTAGTAAACTCCAATATTTTCGTCCGATGCATTTTCAACGTAGAGCGACATCTGAGATACGACGTATGAGAGTTTAATAACGCCACGAAATACTTCCGGAATTGCAAGGACTCGACATCGCGTTGGTGGCTGTTTCGACCTGCTCGTCGTCATCGATCAAACATGAGTCATCGTTGGATCTGCACTCTTCTGTGCCCTTGGATCCCAGAACCACAACAGCAACCACCAGCAGAACATAAAGTTGGCTCGCCAAGCCACGAGGAATCATCGAGGCGATCAAGGCGTAACTTGATGTCAATGCACAAGGTTTCGGCCGCTGTAAAAAACGCGACGGGAATTTCCTAGCCTGTCGATATCGATGTCGGTACTGATACTGATGCCAATGCCGAAGCTAGGGCGCCCCCTACTTCCCCGCATCACCAGATAGACGAACGAACCCTGCAGGGGGATTCGAATCTCTGCGATCAAAATGCTCCTGAATTTTTCATAGTGCGACTGCAGTAAAACTATGTCGTAGGTATTGCATTTTAGGGGTTTTCCCTCTTCTGAAGCTTCCGTCGGTGTCGCGTATTGTTTGCTGTTTTCCCCTGAAATCGTCCCGCGAAAGGCGTTACCGCGTCGTAGTCGTAGTAAAGAATTCATCTTCTACGTGAAAGCGTTTGATTTCATGTCCTACGACAAAGAATAGGTGCTTGTTCATTAATATTCGCATGGTGGGCGGAAAAAAACTTAAATCTCAGTCGCTTCCGACTTTCAACCAAAGAAAGGCAGGGGATGTGATGGAGATTTTGGTAAAATTATGCGATTATTGATTGACGTAGGCAAAATAAACAATGCATTTCGGACTTGCTCTAGGTTTCACAAGATAGTAGATATTACTAAAAAGCTTGGTGTATCATTCTGTGTACGCTCTACTTCACCCCATATCGAGAAGGCTAGCAATCAGGTGATGGGCTAGTTCTAGCTTATCTTACTGGAGTATTTCTAAACAGTTGCTGTTGGACAAATAGGGAGGATGTCTGTTCGATGTGATAGGGATCTAAAGCAGTACGCTGCGAGGAACAATCGGCTGGAACGCCAAGCTGTGCGATTAGATGGCAATGGAAATGAAGAGATGTGGGATAAGTTTGAAGGTGCGATGGCAGGGTTTATTTAGAGTAGTGGATGTAGATTTAGGATCAGAATTCTCACTTGCCTGTTGATCCGAAATTTGGTAGTTATTGAGCCTTCCCCCGGTGTATTTGTTATTAACGCTGTGCGCTACTATTTGTAGAGGAAATGGAGGCAAATAAGGAATTATCGAAAGGACTTCTCGCGAGATTGAAGAACCTCCCGGTGGGTTTTTGTTGATCAATTTGAGGAAATCCGGTCTTGTACCCAGCGGCACCTCTCATCTCACTGTTTTGTTTAACGAATCCCAACATTTCGTAGAACGACCCAAAGAGAGCCGCGATGACGAAAACTTTCAAAAGTGAATATCAAAAATTCCAGAGAATCGTAAATAAGGTCGGTCCTACATCATTTCGCGAGTGAAAACGAAACCCATCAAATCAGGGCAAAACAGTGTCGATGTCGTGACTCCATGACAACACCCATCTAAGCAACACTTCAATAGGTCCACAAGCGCGGCGGGGGGATGGGGGAGAGCGTCGGCAATGTAGGGTAATATCTATCATTTCCTTGGTGAAAACTCTACCCATGATCTGTATCCCCCTGTCTTATTTCTCCCTCCTCCCTCCCGTAATTGCATCTCTTCTCTCTGCATGATCATATCTCTGCCCCTGGTCGCTACGAAAACAAGTGTGGATTCCGATCATCCAAGTCAAGAGCAACTGCGGCTCGCAGAAGTGAAGAGGTCGGCTGTGGGCGATAATATACTACTACTGGCATGTCAAAAAAAAACCTTCTGTTTTTGAAACAAAACGACGACACGGGTCTTTGCATGTAAGGATGATAAGCACCACCAAAGCAACAACAGCCCACGCATTGCCGTAGTAGTAGTGGAAGCTGTTGGATTCATTTGTGTGGGCCGATTTAAGTATTGAGCTCCAACGGGTGGTGACTTAGATTCTGAGTGTACTTTACTGCCTTGTTAGGGACGAGGAGCTTGCTAAAAAACAACAAAAGGTCCAGCCCCCCCCTGCAGCATCAACGCTCGCAACTACAATGCGCACTTCACCGCTGTTTCTTGTTTGTTGAAGGGATTGAACAGCTCTAGACTGCAAAATGGTGTACACGTGTTATAGGACATATAAAGGAGCAGCTTTGTATTTTAGGTTCAGCAGCTCAATCAAGACGTCGCTGACCTCGCCCATATGTTCAAAGATGTTGCGGTAATATGAACAAAAGCGCGAAGGATGGAGAGAGGGGCGGAGCACTTGGAGAGATTGACAGAAAAGACAATAATTTAAAAGAAAAGAGCCACCAACTCCCTTCTCTAACACTTTGTCGTTCACTAACGACGTCTCGCTCAGCGTGCTTGGTACAGTAATATCTTTTTCTCAACCCTTCTTGATTGTTTGCTGTTGGGTTTCCTCTCCCAGGCTTTGGTAGATCAGCAACAAGACACGGTAGATCAGATCGCCATAAACGTGGAGAAGACTAAGGTGATGATGACGATAACGATGATGATGATAAGGATACGCCTTGGTGTTGAGATTAAAATGCCTGCTTTCGCTATGGTCGTTGTGATTGCTACGGTCCAAACACTGCTTTGGAAGTGAAAAATGAATAAGATAAAAACTGCGGGGTTCATTTTCTCGACATCGTCGATTTAGGCGAACACCCAAAATGCCGCCCAAGAGCTCCACCAAGCTGACGAGTACCTCAATGCGGTCGGTTCGCATCAGAAAAGCAATAGATGCAGCCTCTGCAGTCGTAGTTATATATCATGCTGTCATCGGCTGAGCTTGCGTTTTTCTTCTTTGCCTTGTCCTGCAGTATAGCTATTGATTGTCTCGATATGATTGAGTGCATGTTGAACGTTGGCTATGGCTTGACTGTGTTGTTTGTGTATTATTATCGCAGGCACGAAAGAGATGGCTCTGTATCGGCATCATACTGGCAATAATTCTCGTCGTTATTGTAAGTAGAAAAATACAGTGACTGAGAGAAAAACTGGGCGAGGGAGGGGGGCGGGGGGTTGGAGAGAGAGAGAGAGAGAGAGAGAGAGAGAGAATAGGGAAAGCGAAGAGAAAGGAAGATAGCAGTCTTTATAGCAACTATTTTCGAGAGATACTACTACTACTACTACTACTACTACTACCATCGGAATGATGATTTGATTTGGCAAAATTTCTTCCATCATGGATATGGGAACCTCCTTCGTTTTCACATCATCATCCCTTTACATTTCATCTCCATTCCATCGTACTGCTATTATATCATCGTCACTATTGCTATCATCCATCGTCATCATATTTGGGGGATGATTGGGCTTGAAAACATCATCCGCAACAACAACAACTACTACTACTACTACTACTACTACTCTCCCCTGCGACCACACATCTGCTTGCAACTACATTTTTCACGAAACACAACAAAACTGACGTCATCTGCCGCTACGACAACCTCGCTGCCGCCCTGCAGGGTGTCGCAGTTGGCGTGTCCGTCCAAAACAATAGCAACTGATGCGTCCTACTACAGTTGAACCCGCCGTTTGGTCTATTTTTTTGTGATATTATCTTACACCCAAGTGATGCATCGCTACACACTTGTCTTTCCGTGTACAATGAGAGCAGATGAATTCTCCCTTACGGGTATTGGATTTGTTGGCCACTTACATAGGGTATCGTGATATGGGTCGCTGTCGGAAATAACCAAAAGAAGTGATTATAAACTGGTGGATTCTTGACATTGATTCGCCATATCGAGCCCGTCACTAATGCAAAGTGCTCGAAGCAATAGTAGATCAAACGACCTTTGGAACGACAGTGATAACAATGATACCTGTCTTTATAATATCATAATAATATAACGTAGCCAAGTCTTTTTTGCATTCAAAATTACATCGATGATTCCCGCGCCACATTCCACCTTCTGAGTTCATGATGAACAGCAATGCCTAGCATCGCATGGCAGTGGTCGACGAAATTAATGGGTCAGAGTCTGCAGCTGCTGCACGCACGTGTGTAATCGTCATTAGCTGCATGAGTGTTGCATGCGTCGTAGCGAGTTCTTGCACACGTACTCACGTCATTTGTGTCGTCTATGTGTTCTAGCGCATTGCGAGCGCGCGTGCTCGACGTAAAAACACTTGCTTCACAACATCTTTTTTTGCAACTTTAGATCCCGTTGTGTAGATGAGCACTTCATAGCCTGCAAAATAAGAAACCGAGGAAAAAATATAAAAAAATCGTTCAGATGGCATTTGCTGTTGCCACTGTGCGGGCGCATGCATGCTAGCATGGAGACATGCATGGCATGCAAAAAATGCAACTAAAAAACCCAAACCCATGTGTGAGCTACACATGCGCAGCGTGTGAAATCATTGAGGTGAGTGAAAAAGAAATTGTCATCATGTCATCATATGTTCATCATGGCAGGCTAGCAGGCGTGTATATAACGTGTATATTATGTAGCATGTATTAGCATTATTGATTCGATTCGAACGTATGCCGTCTACAGTCATAAAGAAGAAACGCTTCGTAAAGTGGATTGTGGCAGTGTTCTTGGTGTTGATAATGAGACTCGGATAAGCGCATGCTTTGAGCATTGCAGTGCAACGCTTGGCGCTTAATCGCGGTTGCGACACGGTGATGATTTGGTTTTTGGCTTCGTATCTCCAAAAAAATTCTAATAACGCCAATTCATAGATGGCATTTCCCATGCTTACCATGCACTGCGCATTCGCGTTCATCGACGCCTGCTGGAGAGCCAATAAACTGACTACGTAGCTAGAGGAAGAATTTTCGCCTTAAAAATTGAGAGAAGTTTCGTAAACCAAACGACGCTCAGCGTGTACGCTGCTGCTGACCCAACGAGGTGTAATCGAGCAACGTTCTTTGGCAATATCTTCTGCGCATTTAGCATCTGGATGGAACCCACACAAATAGGAATAAATAAATGTTAGGAAGGTAGCATTGCATATCGCCCAGCAAGTGCATGGAGCCCAATCTATTTATAGGATACGTAAAATCATGTCCCGCTCCTTCTTCCAAAAAAACAAATAAACCCCCCCCACCTTCTTCATGGCGAAGTAAAAATTGACGATCCGACAAACGAAGAAGGAGAGCAACAACCCGTACCAATTTCTCTTCACGAGAATAGGATTCGTCTTGTTAAGGCCAAATCTGCGCATAATATTTCCAATTCTTAAGAAAATGTCAGAGCCTTCTGCAAGATAACCCTGCGTAAGATACGTCCGCATTGCCATTCCTTGTGCTGTTGATCGAGAGCTCATTAGAGTGGGGACATTTGCAGCGAACTGTAACACGTGGTGAAGTACGCGCTCTCGCCACTGATGCAATCGAGTGTTTTTCTTGAGAACGACTTGATGAAAAATGTGCACGAGGTCGGCGAAGAAGAACCTGATTTGAAACAACACGTTTGGTTATTTTATTTCCATGGTCGTTGCTTTCTGAGATGCATGGGATGGGTGGATTTCTGACCCGGTTGACATGGTGAGGAAGGCGTCGTTGAATTTGACTACGTTTGAAATCACCATCGTGCCGTGGTTATCTGCATATGGTTCGACGGTCTCGAAGTCTATTTTCTTCTCATCAATGAAGCGCCTTGATGTGAATTTAGTCATGAGGAACATGCTTGAGGTGGTAGTGAATGTAGCATGGATAAGGTCGAGTACGTCCTCTGACAACGACACGTCGCCATTCAAAAGCCTCATCGTAGATACACCGATCGGTAGCCAGAGACACAAGGCACTCGTGCCAATGCGAGTAAAAAGTGCACCTGGACTGATAGCAGCACTGCAGCAGCTTGAATCCGGCGGAGAAGACGAAGGAGATCCACGCGGAGGGGAAGGATGGGTACGTGGCTGTTGGTTAGGAAGAGGGAGCTCAGAAGGAGATTGGATCTTCTTTCTGTTGACTTTTTGGGTTCTGGAAACAGCGGTAGGTGAATCAACGCCCTCCCCATCGTCGCCGTGGCCTCCAGCCATGCTCTGAATCACGAGAGGCTGCGGACACAGGTAAGCACTTCCTAGTGCACGTTGATTTGCGTTGTGCGGTGAGCAGAGGCCAGTCCTTCCCGATGCTGCAGAGCGCCTGGAGCGAAGGATCGGATAATAAACCAAAGAAAGGTAAAATTACCCTGGAATATACGACTGCGACATGACTGATTTCAGAATTCGATTTCTTTCGGAAGAAGTCTGGCCGGGATTTCACGGTTGCGCCAAAAATTACGATGTTTTCCCGAAAAATCCCGCGCAGACGAATCTCGCCTCTCTCCTCTCGGATGCAAAGTTAAAGCGAAGCGAGTGTACGGTTTGGAAATGAAAAAGAGATCCCGATTATTTCATGTCGCAGGAAATAATTCCCATGAATTTTCCCCTAATTATCTTGGGATTTCTTTAGTTCTGCTCATCCGAACAAAATACTCCTGCTCTCGGAACCTGGAATGGGGCCCAGAGCAGCCGGCGGCGTCGTCGTTACTGCGTTTCTGGCCATCGCCCTTGCCCTCACGCAGCCGGTGTCTTTATTTCTTTACAAGGATCAGGCGCTAGAGCTACTGCGGGGAAAGACCGTGGTGCGTGTCGCCACCATCCTGTCTCCCTGTCACTTCATCTTAGCGTTCTCTCCTCCTCTTGATAGCTTATAACAGGCGCGAGCGCTGGCATAGGAAGGGCCCTGGCTTTCAGCTACGCAGAGAAAGGGAGCAGCCTTATTCTTGTGGTATCTTGTACAGAATAGAGTTGTGGGGCATGGACGAGAGGGCCGACGTTGGTGTAGGAAGCACACCGCACAACAATACACATTGTTCCGATAATAAAGGGGCGCCGTTCTGAGGCGCTGAGAAAAGTCGCCGAGACTGCGATTCAACGTGGCGCTGCAAACGTGCAGGTTGTGGCCTACACTCCCCACACACCTACACCAGACCGTTTCCAACGATTTGACACGATGTTTGTTGACCGTATTATGTTACATGCAAAGACGATATCGGCCGATCTTGGAACGGATGAAGGGAGGCAGAAGCTGCTTCGAGAGAGTGTCAGCAAAAGGGACAATGGAGAAGGCACGGGGAAAGGACGTGTGATAGACGTTCTGGTTTTGAACCATATAATTGGTCAAACATTTCGCGAATAGAATATTTATTACTTGTGTGTGTGTGTGTGTGTGTGTGTACTTCTCGCTCGGATACGTGTGCTTCATCCTTTTCGTGCCCATCATCTTGCAGGATATTGGGGAGACTGGACGAGAGAATTCCAAGAAAAGGAAGTGTGTACTCTAAGCTCTCCAGAAGCTTACAACTTAAACATATCGAATATAAATCACTTTTTCCGTAAAGCAATTCGAATCCTTCTTCATATGTAATGTTACACACACACACACACACACACACACATATATATATATATATATATATATATATATATTTGTATATGTGTATACTATGTATATATATATATATATATATATATTTGTGTGTGTGTGTGTGTGTGTGTGTGTGTGTGTAAATATATATATATATATGCATGTCATCATCATCCATACACGTGTGTTTATGGAGATACTTCTTGATGTTGATGTACTCGGGGATACACACACAGCGATGGGCGTGCGAGCGCATCTTAATGTGAGCTTCGTGATACAATCACAACAATCGTCCAATAGATATTGCGAGCCTTTCCAGAGATGTCGTTTGTTGATAGGATATTGACGGGCAATTAGTAGTTGTTAGTAGCGGAGTGGCCAAGGTAGTTCCAACAACATAAAGTCCTTCCCAATATTTTCGGATTTTCTTGACTCTAGTTGTGTTCCCTTGCCAGCACGCATGGCAGGAGCTGGCGCGTGTTGTAAATCGATCGATCGATCATTAGTGCCCGCACAATTTTTGTTTTTAATTTAGTATTTGTTCTCATGCTTATGACCAAATTATCTTTATATATATATATATATATATATATATATATATAATATATTTATTTATATATATATATATATATATATATATATATGTGTACGCGCAGATTGCGTCTCCTAAGACGGCCCCGTATGCGGCGACGAAAGGCGCTGTTCAAGTAATATGACAAGCAGCCCATGCATGGAATTCCTGCTGTTTTGATGGGGAAAACATATATAAATAAGTATATACACATGTTTAATAATGCATATGTGTATATACTTTTATATGTAATAGAATGAAAAAATACATTATCTTTACCATCGATTGCTGATTCTTCTGCTGAGAAAAGAACCTAGTTTTCTGAGAGATTTAAGAGGGGGGACAAAGGGAGAGAGAGAGAGAGAGAGCGAGAGAGAGTAGTGTGTGTGTGGTGTGTGAGTATGAGTTCATCTCCCAATTGACTTTTTCCGCGACTCTAGGCCTTTTTCGAATCGATTAGACAAGGTAACCGGCCTGCAAAATGCAAACCTCTTACCTACTATGAGTATTCGAGGAATTTCCCTAATTAGCATCTGCTTCGTTGCGCGTAAGACTGGTGTGTACAACTTGGCTAGATCTGATACTCCGTGGAAGCAACCTATCCATCACGCTGTGTGTCTTGGGGAACGTCGCATCGGAAAACGCCAAAGCTAACACGAACGGCGCTATAGACCATCTCGGTGAGAAGCACAGCTGCAAGCGCTTACGAGCCCTACCATGCCCTTCGCAACACACACACACACACACACACACACACACACGCACACACACACGACGTTGTTTCTTGTGACGTTGTGATGGACAACGAAACCTGAGTTCGTGTTTGGTATCGCTGGCATGCGTTTTCGCAAGGATGGAGCAGCGTCGACGATGCTGCTCATGTAATCATGGCGGGCGGCGCCCTCAAGCGTCACACAGTTTACTTCCCGTAAGCCTCACGGAGAAAAGACTTAAATTACATTATATTATGCCATTGGAGAGAAAGGGAGCGCGCGCGCGCGCGCGAGAGAGAGAGAGAGAGAGAGAGAGAGAGAGAGAGAGAAGGGGGAAGGGGCATTGAGAATGAGGGTTCTTGAGTTTTAGCAGACCTATTGAAGAATATAATAATTTCACACACACACACACACACACACACGCACGCACACACATTGAAAATAATAATTAGACAATGTATCCCATTTTGTATGTGCATGTAAAGATGTGAAGGTAAAACAAGTACATATTTATCAGATATACGGAGCTCTCTGCTATGATCTCTCTCCGTGTGGTCGCGCCAACCTTCGCGGATTGGCTTACGCGAGTTGTCATAACGGGCGGGCGGACAAATTAGATCTGTTTTGCTGATAACTGCTACATAAATACACACACATTGTGCCTCACGACTCATTGTAAATTGTGATGTGCATAAGATTTACCCCCCTGCTGCTAGCCTGATCTCGATGAGACTAGCTAGCTAGAAGATGAGCCATGCAGCAAACGATTGATCCCTACACAAATGACGAATTCCACAGCACTAGAGCAGTCTGTGTAACCCGCAATTCTAGAATTATCTAGCTGTGCTGCGCGGGACGTAACAGACTCTTCACAGTGGCAATTTTGCATGCCGTCATCTAGCTGTTATTCGTAATATAGAGGAACGCTGTGCGTGCGCATGGCTAGATCTAGAGATGGGCGTGTTGTACTTCATTATAGCATTTTGGCCTGCAATTGCAATGATATTTCTAGATGTGATTATGCTGTGCTGCTAGCTAGCTAGGGTAGAAATGTCTAGATGTAAAGGCCGCCGCACTTCTAGACTTTCTAGCAACCTTTACTATTTATTAAAAGGCATTGTGTATACTGCATAGACTATATTCATGTCATGTAAATGCATACAAACTGACCTGCACGCTGCACGCAGACGCACACCTCTAGACCTAGACACTTCATATCCCGGTCGGATCGATCATCAGCATGATGACATTAAAAAATTGCAATAAGCTTCATGTCAGGGACGTAAGGCAGCTAGTGGTCTGCCGGTGCATGGCTTGTCCAGCTGTAGATGTACAGTTTACATGTATGCGCTACATCAGCGGCTCACATCCTTTCTACCTTGACGATTCGCCACCACTGTGTTACTTCCTTACTCTACATGTAGCTAACTATCTGGTAGCAAGGGCGCTTGTTACGCCGCTATACTCAAATATGTTTAGCAGCTAGCTATACCTCCGAGAGCAGCAGCAGCAGCAGCAGCTCCAGGGCCCTCCAAAGTGCCACGTCATATACGCCGAAGAAACAACGATGAAAGTTCTTGGTACCACTAGCCCAAGAATGGGAAAGCGCTCCTCAGAATACAGGTTCCTAAGATTCTCCGAGTACCGCTTATCGCTCCCAATGGCCACCAACGCGGCTGGGAACTGAACAATGAAGCTAATCACCGACGTCACCACGAAGAGTAGCCCCGTCAGCCAGACTTTCCGAGTAGATTGCTCCAGCTTCAACACAGTTCTATGGATGGGGTCGGCCATGTGTTTCTTCCTCTGTTTCCCGTTAATGCTTGCCATAGTCATCGTCGTCAGCGTCGGCGCCTTCTTCTTCTGCTTCTTCTTCTTCTTCTTTTCCGATCGATGTGAATGGTGGTGGTGCTTACTAACGTTCCCTGAAACCTCATCCTCCTCCACTCGGGGCGAGGCCGGTCCACTGTCAGTCGTGGTAGTTGTCATCGCTGCTGCCGTCATCATTACTGTTTCACTGCTCTTGCTCGTCTGGGTGGGATGGTGATTGCTGACTCGCAACACATGCAGCTGTGAGCTCCTTGAAACATCGTCCGCATTTTCGTCGTACAAGTGCGACAGGCCTCTCGGTGCCTGGAACACTCTTTTCCCCGCCTGATGTTGCTGCATCTGCAGCAGCTGGTCTCCCTGCTTCTCCTTGATAGGATTGGTCGAAAGAAGGCGTTTTGAGCCATGCGCATCTGCATGCCGCCGGGGTTGTGACTTCTCTGCGGGGATTATTGCTATGGAATCAGCATTCGAAGCAGGAGCGCCGGCCGCCGTAAGTCGGGTGGAAAGGGCTGCTGGCGTTCCCGACATGCGTGCACTGGTCCCGATCAACGCTTTCTCCTCTAATGCGATCTGGGCTCTTAGACGATGAATATGCTCTCGTAGTTTCGATATGAGAGTGAAAGTGCGTTGTATGCCGAACACTGCGTAGAAAGGCACCGCTGAGCAGCCTACCAGATATTGCGCGGCCTCGTATCGTAGTTCATCCGTTGCCAAAATCCCTGGGGATACACATGGATCATCGTCACGTGCTATGTAACGTGTGTGGTGAGAAGTGAGTGGAGTGATGTGATGGAGATTCTTGGTGGCACGAGTAGGTGTTTGCTACATGTACCAATCATCCCGACTGTAGTACCAAGAACGATATAACCGACAGATATCGTAAAAATCCACTCCATATTCTGGTTCAAGCTCGTTGCGATTCGCTCGACTGCGAGAACGCTTTCCGCAACGATTTTGACGACGTAGATGAATAAGAAATTTAGCATTGCCTGGCATTCACACAGCATCATATTTTGATCTTAGGTCTAATCAAACTCTTTTGAATGTAAGCAGTAGGTTTTGTCTTACGATTCCGGAGGCGAAGAAAATCTGGACGAGTTGCCATGGTCCTTGAATGGGGCCTCTAGGAATGACCAGGGAGAAAATGGCTATACCAAATTGAATGAATGCCGTGCTCCTAATAACCGCACATCATATCAAGGCTATTTCCGTTCGTTTTTGACAGATAAAAGCCAAAGACATGTGACAATCATAGAAAGGACTTTCCGTACCCGAGAATCACTTTGACAGGCACGGAGGTGGAGGGGTTGGTGAAGGCCACTTTCATCCTCGAAAGCGTTAAGGCGAACAGCAGAATACCCGCCACGAAGACGCTCACATCGAAGGAAAATCCGGGGGCGAGCATTATCACAACGAGTGCACCCCTCCTTTCCTAACTCAAAAAACAGCTTGCCTCTCAATGCTTGTACTTGCTGCGCACACGAGCTGCGGCGCAGAAATTGGGTTTCGAGGCAACGACAGAAACAAAGGAGATTTTTTAAAAATATATTCTGTTTTTCCATGTCGCAAAGGACTGAATCGCACGTCTACACTGAAGATCGGTTACCTGTGAGAAAATACGGTACATCTCCCTACACACACAGCATTCTCGTTGTGCGACAACCCGCCATTGTTGTCGCACAATAAAATCGTGTGATTGCCACGTAGAAGTCCCAGATCTTACTTAAATCGCCCCGCCCCGTTCCCTGTAGATCCCAGTAGCTGTTTCTGCTAACAAGACTACCATGAGCTTCAAGGCAGTAAAGGCAGCGGCTACCAACTCTGCACTATTAAGAGACAAGGCCCGTCGCACGGCCGATGCCAGAGCGGGGAAAGCGGAACAAGACCAAGAAATTAAGGTTCCATGTGTCAAACATAGCTCGGACTCCGACAGTGTTCTGATTGAGTTCGCTACGCCTTTATCATAGGATGCGAAAGTAAATGCTGATGACTTGGAGGAAGAGCACGGTCCCTCTTGAATCACGCATAACTCTTAAAATCCTTTGTCTAATTCACCACATCGACCATTCTGAACAGCAAAGAGAGGCAATAATACCAACAGCTGGGTCGGCCCGAAATATGTGGTACGGCACATTATGTTTTCGGCTTGTTTTTCGACCACCTAATGAACATCTTTTCGATGACTACAGCGACACTTCATCAAGCAGGGCCTCAATCCATACGACGGTATTCGGAGCATCTTTTCCCAAACCAAATATCGATGATGAGTTAGTTATTGCCTCTTTATTGTGCATCGTCCACACTGTTATAGGTGAAAGTCTGCCCAAAGTCGAAGTCGCGGTGAAGATTTATAGTATCAGGTATGCCACGTCCGAAGATCGCACATTCTGCTTTGTTGCTTTGCCTGCTCAGAGCTGCTCCCAAACTGTGTAGGAACGTTGACATGACACACGGCACGTTTGATTTGGACTTCAACTTGATGATGGTAGCAGAACGAACCCATATCGAGATGAAATATTTCTTTTATAAGTTGTGATTCATTACTTCGTTACAAATATAAGGATTGGCTGGACCCTACACTGGAAGGCCGCACGGGTTGGTGGTGGATATCCTGCGACAACACATTTTGCACAAAAATAACTCAGCGCTTCATATTGAAATCATAGTTTATCGGCCACCTTTGAGATGGCACTTCGGCCCACTATAATTTACTTTTGCATTATTTCTCTCGATTGGGTAGTGATGGACGATTCTATGGACTGGGACGACTACTTCGTCCCTGCAGGTAGCATTTGAGCGCAAAGAACACTTGGGGAGCGATGTATTTGACCCGTGTCATCATGCCTCGCCGATAATGCGCTGAGCGCTCTATTCACGCAGTCTTCGTCGAGAATGCTCTCCAAGTTGAGCTGGTGGGGGGAGAGTCCAAGCCACGGTAATCATAGTCGAAGAGCCGGCAGACTGTTGCCTGCGATGATGGACATACATGCACCTGATCTGAGTTCATCTCACTGTTATCAACTCTCTTTGCAGCTTGCGCGGAGACCCAAATCACGTCATCCACACGCAAAGGTGACTCCGGCAACGAATCGCTCCCCAAACATGCCTGTGTAGAGGATCTTTGAGATGAGCACATCGACCACGAAACCAGAGAGAGGATTACCAGCATAAAATAGAGCGAAATTAAGTTTTTGTTCCAAAATGCCAGGGGATTCTCTCATTATGTTGGGGACACATACTACCGAAGATTACACCACACACGTCACATATATTCACCCGCCAACCGCCTCTCAATCGTGCTGAAAACATGAACGCGTATGAGTTGACGATGTCAACGGGCCGCCTCGATTTTGGACCTAAATTGCCGTCTGATAACAGAATGAGAGCCACACTTCGCAACAAGTATCAAGTGAAGAATTTTCCATTAGACACACAGTAAGAAGACACTAAGTACTTTCAGAGACACACCATGTTTCCACTCGCAAGCAAAGGTGAATGAGTTGTTTCCTCCCTCTTCTCATGCGCCATATCCCCCCCCCCCCCCCCCCCCCCCCTCAATCCGCCTCCCTTGTCCCCTAGATACCTCACAATAAAATTCAAGGCCAGAACTGTCTCCAACGGGCGTAAATGGGAGAACGGCCTCACGTAATGTCGAGCTTATTCTAAAAAACACGGATTCGGCATATTTGGCCGTTTGTGAGCCTATTTCGTCTGAAACCATTGAATTGTAAAAAACGATCTTGATACATACGAACTTATATTATATATATATATATATATATATATATATATATATATATGTGTGTGTGTGTGTGTGTGTGTGTGTGTGTTATAGCTTTTAATAATATTCATCATCCTAAGGTCCAACACTGTGTGTGTGTGTGTGTGTGTGTGTGTGTGTGTGTTATAGCTTTTAATAATATTCATCATCCTAAGGTCCAACACGGCTACCGTGTGGCTGTGTGATCCATACACGTGGAGAGGCAAGTCAGGGCACCAGGTAGTACTCCTTGAAAGTTCTTTTAAGTTGATGAGGGCCTTCCTCCTTGCAGCTACATTCATACACGCGCACATTCTAAACCGATGCGCCAACGTTTTAGGTTGCTGAAGATGCGGACGAGCTCCCAGGTGACCGTTGTATTTGTAAATGTACAGTAGAGCTTCAAACACTCAAAAGTCTGTCGTCGGCAAATCGTTGTCCTGCGAAAGAACATTAACTTTTACTGAGTGGTGAGCGATTATAGCCCGGTATGTTGTTGTTGTTGTTGTTGTTGTTGTTGTTTGCCTCCTCGATCGAATAAAATTCTCAGATTTGAAGATAGTGAAAATAGACGGGGGGCCAGTGGCATCGTACGACTAACAACCCCACGCAACAAGCCAGCGCCCGCGCGTGTGTCTGTGTTGATGCTGTATATCGTGCGAGTAGAGCGCATACGAAAACCATTCAGAAATCAATATCTAGAGACAAAATAGATTCGTAGAAGCCGCCCACCCTCTCCCCCCCCTCCCCCTATCCGCAAATCTCCTGCTGCGACGAACGAGAAAGGATTTGTGAAGTGGTGTGGTTGTGTGTTGGCACGGCAGGAACAAGAAGAACCTGAATCACCACAACGAGTACCATGTCCAGATATGCGTCATGCGGGAGAGCGCTGGTTGGTGATTCTGACGACGACGATAAAGAACCATACATCCAAAGCAGTGTGTTTTTGTGTGCACGCGCCATTCTGAAACAATTCGTCGGCCAGCGGCCTTTAGACAGCCTGCGCATTGGAATCTTCTTAGGAGCGCCAATTGCGATAGCTCTTTCGAGGGAGCGGTTTTTGGTTTAAACCTCGCCCATTTTTCACGACGTGTAGGCATCGTGTACGGTCTCGGTGTGCCCCTCTTCGGAGTCATGCTCCTCAGCTTCGGGGTGTTCGTGGTAGGGACGGGCCGCGTGTTGATTGAGATCGCCATCGATATGTTTTCGAAGCTTTCTGCTGAAAATTTCTGATGCTGTGTGTGAGAAATCTGTGCACCCGGTTATTATCCGTTTGCGCCAACGCATTGAATGTTGATGAGGGGGGGGAGAGGGGGGAACGTATGAGAGCGAAGTCTCGATATTTTCAGAAAAAAACCCTTGTGTACCTTCAGGTGGACATGGAGGAGTTGGGCGACAGACTAGCTCTTGTCATCACCAACATGCTCACGGTAAGTTAGTGCCCTGGATGGTGAAAAAGAGAAGGAGGAGGAGGAGGAGGAGAGCGGTTGAGACCCTTGCAAAAAGAGAGCGTGGAAACGTGTTTCTAAGCACAAGAACAAATCAGCGGCAGGGCTATTTCGTGGGGAAGCTATTCTTCTTTGAATAGCTGACAAAACTTGCGTTCTTGAACGACATCTTCCTCCGCCTTCCCCTCCCCCCCCCCTCTTCTCCTCCTTTAACAGCTCGTGGCCATAAAATGGGTCCTGGAAGCTAAGTTACCGAGTGTTCCCTATCTCACTCTCGCTGACCAGTAATACGATGATAATGACAACGAAGATAATGATGACAGTGATGGTGATAATGGTAGTTGTGTTTATGATGGTGATCTTCAAAGAGGGCATGGAAGCTATCGAAGATAGCCCGCATTATAGTCCGCGCGAGCAGACAGTGTTGATGAAACTGTATGTGTTTTACTCACAAGCGCGGCGCCATCCTTTTAAGAAATAACCTTTATCTCATAAAATGACGGAAATAGGTATGTGCTGGCTTGTTTCTTGCTTCTTCTGATTCAAGGGGTGACTGGCGTTGCGAAAACCAAAATGCTGTATTAATGGAAGGGGAAGGAGGAGGAGAAAGAGGGGGAGGAGGGGATTTCGATTAGTGCCCGAATGTTTGAATGGGCTGGCAGAATGCAGATAGATATATGATATGCTGTGCTGTTGGTTGTAGGCGATATGCATCATCTGCACTCATGTCTTCGAGGCAGGGCAGGAAGAGGTGACCGAAAAAGAAGAAAAAGAAGAAGAAGAAGAAGAAGAAGAAGAAGAAGAAGAGGAAGAACAGACAATCAGCAAACCGCACAGATGTAGCATTGATGCGGGGCACAACGTGCCCGATACTGTTGAGCATATAACCGAACTCCCATATCACTCGCCAGATGGCCAAGTCCTTGAATTTTTGGTCGATCATTACGCTATTCGTGGGGTTTGTAATGACGCATGCTTACTTGGTAAGTACACCGGGTGCCTCCCATCTAATACTAGCCTGTTATCATCATCATCATCATTATCGTTGTCATCACCATACACCGTTGTTTTCATGTTCTACCCGTAATCAACACCGCTATCTTTGTATCTTCTTAATTCTTTGCTGCGTGTACTCTCACCTTGTTCGTACAGGGGTTCAAAACTATGGGCCTCGCAGACGAGGGGCCGATCCAACGCCGCCATGGAATCTACACGGTCTCGGAAGAGGTAGTAGCGGCAATTCCGACAAGGAAGCTGAAACAACAGCTCAGTGAAACCATTCCAATGAGAGGCGGTGCTTAATGTATAAATTAGGCTCTCCAGAACGACGAAATCACCTGCCCGTTTCTCCGCGGTACCAACGAACACAAAGCATGCAAATGGGAGGGAGGCTGGGGGGGGGGGGTCGTAGCCCAAACAAAGAAGAAGAAGAAGAAAGAGAATCTGTATGTGAGAGGAGGACATGCGATACGTGCTGTAAGCTTCATCTCCATTATTTTAACAAATATATTCTGCCAACGTTGGTTGGGAAACAACAATCATCGTCGTAAGGCCCGAATCCGTGGAGCAAA